>JAZGTJ010006416.1:0-24998 GCA_036877575.1 Botia almorhae | reverse complement strand
CGCACCACCCTCTGAAGAGCTTGCCTGTCCTGTTTGGTGCTGTTTCCAAACCAGGCTGTGATGTTTCCCGTCAGGATGCTCTCAATGGTGCATGTGTAGAATGCACCAATTAATTTAGTATTACCTTATTAAATATTTACTACTGGTATATAGTAACATGCAAATGTGCCATAGTTATTAAATTTAAAAGGTTTAAAGAATTGGTGAACACTCCTTTCAGTTTCTGAATTATGCCGAATTTATTTTTTGTTTTAATATTATATCAGTAGAATGAGTTTTTCTTAGTGAATTTATTCATGCTGCAGTGCCAGCTAGAGTGCCCTGGATATTTACCAAAGGGCACTTCCCAAACCATTGCTACTCCTCCTGGACTGTATTTACCATAACTCTCTGTTTGGTCTTATCATCCCTAATTCTAATCAGCTGTGTCCCATTATGCCATTAGCTCACCCTATATAAGCCTCATGTCATTCAATTATGCTTATGTAAAACTTATGTTTAAACTTATGTTTTGATGATCTGCCTGTTTGCCCAATTTCCCCATAGTTTTGTGATTTGGACTTTTGTTTGGATGATTGGATTATGAATTGTGGATGACATTCATAAATCTGTGTTTGGATCTTTACCCCTAAGCAGTATGTAACACGTTTTCTGCACCGTGTCACTAATGCAAGACAAAACAAAAACAATTTCTATATGTACACATTTATACTTTCTGATTCTTGGATTTAAGAATTTAAGGATTTAAGTTTCAGTTTTAGACACCACTGCCAGATAACACACAAAACTAAAAAGATACTTTTACAATCAGTAGATCTATACTAAACCTTAATCTGATTGGTTGACTTTCTATTAAGTTGGCTGACAGTACAAGAGTAAAGTAACACAGGTTTTGTAATGTAATATGTAAAGTCTCACAATATTTTTTTTTTTTTGCACAGGCATTTGCAGAATGCATTGCGCTGTGAATAATTTTCTCTAACCTGGTCTATTATTGTGGCGTGATAAATCTCTGATTTTCTTGCACCAAACCAATACATAAAACATGATTGATCTTTTGCTATTGTCAATCAGGTGGCTCTTTGTCTAAGTGAGTGGTTTTAAACCAATATTCATTTTAAAAAACTTAAAATTAAGACTTTAAACTGTGGTTAAAGGTCTGTCCATGCGAGATGTCCCCCTTTGCTAGGCCCCGATTTTTAAAATGTGTGAAATTGTGCTGTGTATAGTACTGATATCATAGAGAGACTTCTTTCCTGACTGTTCCTCAAAGTCCTCTTCACTTAAGAGCGCCACATCCTTATGAAATTTAGAACCTGAAGTGGAGGCCAACATTCCAAATCCATAATCCACCTGATCCCTCCTTTACAATAGCTGCGATTACATGGACCCTAATAATCCGATCGTAATTGGACTAGAAGCACAATCAGATTAAAAAAGTCACATGTAAACATATCAATCGGACTGAATTGGCCAGATCCTATCAAAATTTAATCAAAAATTTAATTTAATTCAATGACATATAAATTGCGTAATGACGTATGGCGCACGGCTGTTGTTGTCAGATGGCGACGGAAAACTGGATGGTTTGTGGCTGCGTTTACATGGACAATTTTTGTTTTAATCTGATTTAAATAAATCAGATTGATGAATCCAAGCACAGTGTTTACATGAACGATGAATAAAGTAATCAAGGTAATTTGCGCGTTTACATGACACGCTTAGATTCGGATTTGATCTTTTGACATGCGCACAGTACATGAATACCCGTTTCCCGCCATACCATACTAGCAGACTCTCTATTGCCATTGCTTCTTTTTACGTTTTTTCAAAGCACAATTAACATTCAATTAACATAGCATGTCAAAATAACAAATCCGATTCTAAGCTGCACATCAATCTGATTACTTTTTTCAGCGTTCATGTTTACACTGCGCTCAGATTCATCAGTCTGATTGATTTCAATCCGATTGAAACAAAAAGTGTCCATCGAAATGCAGCTAATGATGACTATAGTAAGTAGGCTCATGTGATGACTCACTCTGCAGCTGTACAGCTGATAACCAGGAGCAATTCTCGAACACTGAGGTGCACTGAACCTTTCAATGCCTCCAACTAAAATGCCTCCCTCCATAAAATTATAACACTGACTAATAACACTCCTTCAGTGCACTGTAGCTCATGGTTAATGATTTTTCCACAGCCTGAACTGCAGAGTTGCCATCACGTATGCATGCACTATTTATTATTCTGGGCTATTTTTGGGTACAGCTGGTTAATATTTCTTAAAGCCAATTGCTTTAAAATCATATTTCAATAAATCAATATTTTTTTCTCTCCAGGCATATTGTTATCAGTCATTTGCAGCTATGGTCTGCATATACGGTATATTTCTGGTTAAGTTTGGCTTCCTAGGAATCTTAAAAGTAAAATTTGATAAAAAGTAAATTTTAGTAAAATTAAAATTTTAAAAGAAGTTGTTAACCTATTAAATGAAGCCTATATTAGAACAATGCACATTGTATTGCATCATTTGCATGTAAAAGTATTAAGTATTAAGTATTAAGCATTATGTAATATTTAGGTATATCATAATTATTGTAACAAAAATATTCATTGTGATGATGAAAATCTAAGAGGAAATGGGCTTGATTGTCATAAAGTAATTTTCCCACAAAATAATTATGTCCTTAACATAAACTAAATTTTACTATTTTTGCTTTAATTAATTATTTTGGGGTAATCTAAGCTAATTAGTTGGTCCCCAAATTCATTGTAGCAGATGCATGCAGTCAGTTTCACACATTTACACAGGTGTCTTAGCAGAATAACCACAGGTGTATAAGCAAGTGTGCAAGTGTGACTTGCGTTTCTAAATTCTTTCAATTCAAATTAAACCAATTTACTTTATGTAGCTGACCTTAAAAAATGATATGACCTGTCTTAAGGAAATAAATCGGATAACTGCTCTAAAAAGTTTGTGCAACCTGCCTCGGGGTGCCCAGTTTAGTCTGGTCTAGTGATCAGTGCTGAGTTTGAGGCAACGCATCATAAAATACTATTTGATGTTTGTTCACAGGATATGGTTTCTTGCCTCCCCCAATATGGCACTGATACCCCGATTACACCTCTGAAAAAATCTCATTTCTACTATTACGGGATAGTGTTATAAAAGATTAAAAACTTTGAAATGTCAATAAAAGTTTATAATCTACACCCCTGGTATGGGTGTGTTTTTCCGAAACAAATAGTTAATTATGACTTATTTTGAGGGTGTCAGAAATTATTACAAGTACCTTATACCTAATGTTACGGCAAGAATGTGTCCAGGATATGGTCAGACTGAAGGCTTGCTTGAATGGAGATATGCCTCAGCACCTTCAGATTTTTGTATATCACGTGACTTAAGTTGCATAATCGTGACTATTATAACTATTATTAGATCAGGGCAAGCAAGGGCGGGCCAGATTTAATAATATTAACTTTACCTGGCAACCTCTGAGCCATTGATTCTGGGTTAAAAACAGCCTGATGCCGCTTAAAGATCATTGAATCACATATTGCATATCAAATAGAAATTATGATCCCATCTAAATTATTATGAAGTAAACTTAAAAAAACACACTTTCAGACTAAAACTGTTGTTTAGCGAAGCCCTGTGGCTGTGATCACAAATAAAGAATACTTTTTCTATTTGACATGTCCATAAAACAAACCATAAACCTGGAAATTCGGTATCATCATAACTGTCTAATATACCACAACTTGACTGTAAAAATAAATGCCTAAGAAAAAAATGTATAATTGTTTTACAACTTTTCACATCTCAATGAAAACTGTCAACAAAACAGACAACATCTGCTATAGTTACTTTTGGTAAATAAATTAATGACTGGACGAAAACAAGCTACTCGCAGTCCTATAAAATAATGAATGGCTATCATAGCGGTGTGACGCATTAGGAAGTAGCTTTTCCTCACTTCTAAACTCTGTTACCATATTGTGAAATAGGCTAATAACGAGCTTCAGGATTACTTGAAATGTATAAACATGTTTGACTATGGTTGTTGCTAAACTTTGCAAGATACTGACCCTCCAGTAGTAGGATGGGGCACCCCTGACCTAGATACACAACAAATATTACCCAGAATGCTTGTGTCTCCCTTTAGGACATCCACTAATAACTTGCCTACTGCCTCTTTAAAATGTGCTATCATGCTTTGCTTAACTTTTAGGCATCCAACTAGTTTTGACAGTCTTTAAAGTTTGAAATAAAATGAGTGTGTAAAGTTAAAAAGCTTTGAGAACTCATTTATTGTGTTATTTAAGTAAAACCTATAAAAAAGTCTTTGAGTGAGTTCACACTCTTTGATCTGTTTTGATCTGGAGTTTTTCCTCAGACTTGATTTTCTTATCCACAGATTCACATCATCGACTTTGATGATGAGAATAACATGATTAATAAGAACGTTCTCCTGCATGATACTGGTGAGATATGGCACATCAGCGCCAGTCCTGCAGATAAAGGAGTGCTGACCACATGCTACAACAAAAGTGAGTTTATCTCCCCTTCTCAAAATATGTATCATATCCACAGAAGATGCTTTCTTAAAAAATTTTTTGAAACATTTTTGTTATGCTGGTTGAAAGTCGAAAATAAATCGCTAAAAGTGATCTAAATATATATTATATCTTCAGTGCTCTGAAGAAAGGGTGGGATATTTTAAAGCTTGCTATTGCTAGCCTCGATAAGTTGCCTATTCTACTTTTATTATAGTGAGCTGCCTATTTAAACAACATCGTTGGGTATCATAGGCACATACAATATGAAATGTATTCCTGTAGCTCAATTGGCAGAGCATTGTGGTAGCACCACAAAGTGTAGGTTTGATTAGAAAATGCACTCTACAGACCCCACTAATGGTCACAGTTTGATTCCATTAGTCTGGTTTTAGCATGTTGCTAAGCTAATTACTCAAAACTATAATAAGCACAAACAGATACAAATATTTTGTGGTTTTTAAATTAAATCAACCCTCAGTATATTGCAGAATTGAGTAAAATGTATTAGATAATGTTTGTCACTAAGTTCATTATAATACTTTCTGGAATTGCCTTATCTATGGATACATGTGTTTGGCCAATTAAGTTGTCTTATAAGGCAGCATAAAATGCAGTCTAGTAGGCATCTCACTAGGGATTGGAACAGAGCCTAAAATGGTCATATCTTGTGAGATAAATGTTTAAGGACCCTCTGTGGTGAAAATCAAGTTTGTATTGTTGTTTATGTGGTGTTTTTAATATGCTTTTAGATTAACCATGTGCAAATTCACATTGGTCAATGCCGTTGCTTAGTATTTTCTCCCTAAACTGCAGTACCATAGCCGGTCTCAAAAACACGGTTTGTGTTTCTCATCTGTTTTCCTCTGTCACAAACATTGTAACCCATCGTGTTAATGGGTGAACCGAGTGGATCAGATAGTCCAAGCAGTGTGACTGAGTGAAGGCGGGGACTAGTTTGCATATTCATGGTACACATATACTAAATAAAGCAAGGGTGTAGAGGTACAGTCAACGTATTTTAAGGCATGAAAAAAATTGTTTTCACAGAAAAAAGATGTTTGTTATTTGTTATTTATACTATTCATAAATGAGTTTTTGAGGTAGAGTATGCAATTTCGGAGGGGCAAGCAATAGCAAGCTAGCTTTGAGGGCATAAGATCCTGCCCTCCTTTCAGAGCACTCTCCAAAGCCACGCCTTCCCAACACATTAAAATATACATAGTTTGATAGACAAGCAGCATATCCTTTCATTGCATTTAGACCGAACGCAGTGATAAGACAAACGTTTTATGCACCCTTACACAGAAGGGACAACTGAAAGTGAAAAATTTAATTAAACCGCTTTGTTTATATGAGTGACAGTTCAGATAGTAGCATGCGATTCTGCTCACAGTGAAAACTAAAATATGACTTTCCATTTCTCCTTCTATCTTCATTATGTTGAGGCCAATGTGGGCCAAAATGTCATAGTAGAGTTTAAAAGTTCAAAAGAAGAATGTAATTACGTTGACAATCAAGCTAATCTAGTAGCTGTCCAGCATAGAGTCTGTCTCCACCATCAGCCCTTTTGCCTCACTGATCTGAAAACAGCTCTTATCCTGGCGCGAGAATACGCTTGTACTATAGAAAACCAGTGGCAGGCATTAATATACAGCTTTCCCAGTGCAAAAACAAAGCTTTGTTAGTAAATGTTAATGTTATTTCATTCATTAGAATTCATTAGATGCTTGCAAACCTTCAGGTCATATGATGGAAATGCAGGGGGCTCATATCACTGTGATAGAGAAATGTCAATATTTTTTTCATGCAAAGATGTCAACAGAATTATTACATGATTTCATAAAAACGATTAAATTTATTGTTTTATTATTGACAGGCTAACATTGCATAACATCCAATGCAAAGTTACTCAGATATGAATAATACTTTGCTGGTTATCTGATCTCAACATGCAGGCATTGTTCTTGGGGGAAAATGTGATTGTCATGAAAAAAAAGTCAAAATAAAATCTTATTAATAAAATGGGATTTATTCTCATAATGCAAAATATACATTTCTTTTTGATGTTAAAGTATTATAGCACAAACGATTTTTTTATTGAGACCTTAGTGCACCTTTAAATGTGGCCTCTAGAGGCAGTGTACTCTACTCACGGGGTACAGTATGTGCTTACAAAATAACAATCTAAACATTTTATCCCTTATAAAATATTATCTGTATTATCCCTTAAACAATTGTGTGTTTAACAACAGTGTGTCTAAATACACACTCCAAATAGTACCTCCAAAAACACTCTTGTGTCTTTGCTGTATATGTCGGTTGTTGTACATTTAGTGTGGATCAGTCCTGCTCCAGCTGTTTTACTCATATGTTCAAGCATGTCTTGTGTGTTTGTGTGTGTATGATTCTTTGAGCTCCTGATGCTGTTGTGTGTGTGTCGAGCAGCGTCTGAGAGCCGGGTCCTCACGTGTGCGGCGGTCTGGAGAATGCCCCCCGAATATGAATCAGGAAGCAGTGAGTCCCCTGATGATTCATCAAACAATCCGCAGAACTTGGAGCTCCTCTGTCACCTTGACAACACAGCCCATGGCAGCGTAGCCTGGTATGCCATATGCTATCGATTAAACCCTGCAGCACTGGTGTCCTCCCGTCTGTCTCTCTTCTACTAGATTTGCTTTGCTGTTTTGCTCTGTGCTATTCTCCTCTTGCTTCATCTCTCTGTGTCACTTTGTTTCTGTCTCTTGCTGCTTTTTTGGCTTTACCTCTTTTATTGTTCTGCTCTTTTCTAGATGTTACAGACATTTATTACAGTAATGTATTCTGTATTTCACCTACCTGTCTGTTCCGATTTATTTTTTTACCCATACTTTCTTTTGTCTCAGCCACACATTTCATGCATTATAATTCACAACACATGACATAAAAAATTGCGTTTTGAAGCTTTCGTGAAATGGCAGGCCTTGTACCCACATTAATCATATTAAGGAGTCACACATGCTAATGGAATTTTCCTGGTCGTTATCAGAATCATTTTAGTTTTAGTCCTTTTGAAGCTTTTTGAAGCTTTACTATGTAAATTGCAAAGTTTGCACAGGTGCAGTTCGCATCAAGTGTGATTGCTAACCATGTCAGAGCACAGAACAGCTACTAATTACGACAACAAACACCATCTATTACTACTTGGATAAAACATTTTTCCGTTAATTTAATTCATTCCAGTATATTTAGGTTTATAATTGATCTGATTCGCACCTTGTTAATAAACAGGACTTGTACTTTTCGAGAAAAGCTGTAAATTCGCTATCAAGTCAGCTGTCTCCATAGTAATCTAATGATATGTGATTTGCAACAGCATAAATGATAAATCTATTAGGCAGTGTATTAGCAAAAGTGCTTTTCTTCAAAACAAAAGTTGCCTTGTTAATTGATGTAAGCATGCTCCGGCTCGGAACTTTAGAGGCAAGTGATGCAGGCCGGTGGGAGATGGGGAGGGGGGCAATTGTGCTCAGGCACAGTACAAGGCAACTGTGTTGCCTTGTGAGTACACCCTAAAATCTGATTCAATGTTCCTGAAATTAGCATACAGGCTGACATTACATGTAATTGCTGCTATTTATATTTTCCTCCTGAAACGTGAGAATGTATGGCCTCATTTCACTGACAAATGTCGAGAGCGCTGTATTGTAGAGTGAAAGCACGAACCTCTCCGCTCGCACATGTTTTTTCTGTGCTCTCGCACAAAACTGGATGCGCTTTTAGATTCACGCTTTTTATGAATTCTGTCTGCTCTCATCAAGAGAGTGCACGGACACTTGGACAAAATGTGTCCACTGCAATCGCGAATCCTTTTCTAGCGCTTAAATTGTGCGTGTACACCTAAAGCCCCATTCACACCGCAAGCAATTTTTTTTTTTCTCGCTGCTTGTCTCCAGTGGCTGGCAGTTGAGTCACTAGCGGCCATTTCTGGTTGCCTAGTACATTTGTGAATGACATTCAATGATGTTACTTCATGTTGTAGACAACAGATCAGTTTTCTGCTACAAACAAACATTTTGATTGAAAAATTTTAATATAAATGGAATCAGAACAAAAAGTGCTTAATATGAACAATGAATGAGAAACAACACATGCTTTTTGTGGCTGTATATATATTCAGTGAAAGCACAAATGTTGGTCTTTCTGGGTTCACAAAACCTTTCAGGCCCGGAGTCAGCACAGTGAGTACCACCAGCTGGTGCAGGAAGTCCGGTTTCAGCAGTACTTCAGACTGGACAGGGCCTGAAATGTTAATCCATGCATAATTTTTTAAATGTGTCTCTGTATCATATCTGAGTCAAATCATAAAGTATATGGAAATTGCTAACTGCTAAAATTAACTTTTCTCCATCTTTCCATGGACCCATTACAGCAGATGAATCACGTACACTTCACTGACTGTACTCCTATTAGTAGTCGCTCACGAAATTCACTTTTTCAACTTTTGTTGCATGACTCCAGTCGCTCGCCTCGCCTGCAATCCCTGTTGCTTGTATTGCCAGAAGTCGCCAACTCTCTATTAAAAATGAATGGGATCATGTTGCTTGGCGTTGCTGGTGGTGTAAACAGGGCTTTAGACTGCATCCTGTGTGCTTGCGAATCCCTCAGCCCTCATGCTCTCAAGTCTCAGGCTGGAGGTTTGCGGAGTTAACAACTACTAAACAGTCATCATGGTGGAAAATATGAACTTTCTATGAAGTTGTCGTTTTGTGTTGTTGACAGTGTACTTCAAAAACCACATTAAGCAACATCCAAACAGATAAAAAAATAATTGAGCAAATTTGTGGCTATGTACTATTTACCTTAAGTTGGCTTATATATTTTGGCAGAGTAACATAACTTACAGGAGCCAAAGTAATTTAAAGTCACTACAAAGGACAGACACTAAAACTATACAAATAACTATATCCAGATTGCTCTCCTTATTGCTCTCCTCAGATTGCTCCAGATTGCTCTCCACTGAAGTCTAGTTTTGGATCAGAGAGATGTACATCAAAATCTCACTAGCCAGTAAGGGTAAAGCATAGTTAAGCCCCATCCCCACAAGAGATTTGTGCCAGAACGAAAACTGTTTTAAAAAATACACTTTGTTTGGAAACCATGCTACACTTTTGCCATTAAGTTTGTTTTTATTTTCTTTATAGTTTGTTTTATTTTCTTTTTAGTCTTTATATTCTTTTACATTGTTTATTTTTGTTAGTTTCTTCAAAGTTTGTGTTCATTTTTATTGACACAAAATAAATCCTATAGGTGTATCGTGTTGATCACAGAAACGTGGCTAAGTTGTTTGCTGTGATGACAGATTGATGAAAATCGGGAGCAAGCCATCCAGCACCACCACTGAATCTTTCATTTAGTTATAGCTGTTACTCTTAACCATTGTAGAGACCCAAGCAGTGGTGTGGTTGGATGTGGTTAGCTGTTTCGGCTGCATTGAGGATGAATTTAAAGGGTATGTGGCAGGTATAGGCCATTGAAAATGAAATGAGCCATGATAAGGGGCGGAGCAGAGTATTGGTTGAAGAAGAGCTTGAGTTGGCTTATGCTGTAAACAGTGCAGCAGGACATCATTTGTTGGTCAGATGTGCAAGTAAAAAACATCCACTTTCTGCACAATTGTCTATTCCACTTTGCACGTTTAGGGTTACGTTCTATGTCAGATGTACTTGAACCAATGACTAGTGGTCTTTTTACATGTTGGTCAAATAGTAAAAAACGTCAATAGTTAATAGTTTGGTTATCTGAGACGTTTTGAGGTGTCAGCCAGGGAATGTTGCTGCCTTTTCCAAACTATTCCTGTCCTCTCACAAATACGGATACTGGTATTTTGAAGGCATTTCAATTCGGGCTTCACTGAGAAGAATAGATATCATTAGAAAAATGTATAGAGTTTTTTTATTGTCATCATTTGTCTTTATCGTTTCCTGGTGCCTCAGAAATGGCTTTTAGAAATATTGTTCATTTTAAGACCTAGCAGACAATTCTTAATCAATTGACTAATTGTGGCCAATGAAGCATTTATAAGAATTTGTGCAGGGGATGTGCTGAGTGTTAACTGATGGCAGCATGAGACAGACTAATGGCTGTGTGATGGCTTATCAGAGCCAACTGCTACTAGATCAATTGAAGCTGGAGAAGCAACGAAAGCAAACTGTTATATGGGTCAGTCGATACTCTCAGTGATGGAGTAATCTCTGTGGTGTTCTGTGTACAGTGGATGCTCACACAGCCCTCCAACACCTTCTCTTTCTCAGTCTTCCTTCCGCATATCAACTTAAGCCATTTAGCACTGACCCTAGCATCAAATACATGCCCCTTACTGGTTAGCATCAAATACACATCTCTTTCTGGTTAGCATCAAATACACATCTGGTTTTAGTTAGCATCAAGTACACATCGTCCTAGGTGTATATGACTTTCGTCTTTCAGCCAAGCACAATCAGAGATACATTAAATAATATCCAGGCTCTTCCCAGCTTAAAGGTGTGGTCACACTAGGCTTTCAGCATGTGAAAATTCTATGAAGACCCTTAGCAACCTGTACGTTCTATATACATTCTATTTCATGTTTAAAGGTGATGCTATAGGCCGGGGTGTCCAATTCTGCTCCAGTGTCCTACAGAGTTTAGCACCAATCCTAATTAAACACACCTGAACTATCTAGTAAAGGTCTTACTAGGCAGACAAGAAACCTTCAGGCAGCTGTATTGAGGCAAGCTGGAGCTAAATTCTGTCGGGCACTGGCCCTCCAGGACCAATACTTTTAACTGCAGCACCTCAGAAGGCCATTAAAATGATTCCATTTTATATTTTACAGATCCCTACCACTTTCTTCAGTACCATGCAGCCTTATTGTTTGCTCAAAGCCAAGTAACCTATGTGCATACCTAGCACCATTATATGTTACCTTCTGATGGAAAAACACATTGCTTATGGAGAACTGTGAGTTTATGTCATAGTCTATGTTCTCTCCTGTGTCTCCTGCAGTGTATTATGGGAGCCCATGGGTGACGGCAAGCGTGTGATCTCTCTGGCTGAAAACCACATGCTGCTCTGGGACCTTCAAGAGAGCTCTACCAAGGCCACGGTAAGATTAATGGTTTTAGAATGTTGTGTTCTACAGTTGAACTCAGAAACAGCCAGTTTCACACAAGTCAGTTTCACAATCTTAAACCATCCAGAGCACAAGCAAGGTCATTCTTGAGTGCAGTTTTTCCCTTAAATTTCAAGTATAAATGCATCCACTATTCTCCAACAAAAGCTCTTTTCCTTGACTCGCGTCCTTTTGTGTATTTAGTGTTTTCGGCCCACATACACTGATGTGTCTATGGGTAGTATTGTATTCTCTTACTAAAGACTTTGAATAGGCTGGACTCAGTTTGTCATTGAATATAGAGTCAATGATTGAGTTATGCATCGATGGATTCTCTTCCCCCAGATTTCAAGCAGCACCACCCTGGAGGGCAAAGGGCAGCTGAAGTTTACCGCAGGCAAGTGGAGCCCACATCACAACTGCACCCAGCTGGCCACAGCCAACGACACAGCCATTCGTGGCTGGGATCTGCGCAGCATGAGGTGAGAACATTGTTTATGTTCAGTGTGGACTGCTACTTTATTATTCATCTTACGTACATGTCAAATCCATAAACACTCAGACCAAAAGTTTAGGTAGATGTGTCTCGAGCAGCAAATTAACGGAGGGATCCAGGATTTAGGAAGCCTGGGGACACCCATTAGTCTTATCTGATTCTTAAAACATAATTTTTACTCATCATCATGACACTGCACAAAGTCGTCCTTTGTGGGCAAGCAATTCTCTGTATAAGATCTGGAAAAAACATATGTTGTGAAATTTAATGTAATGGAAAGTAGCTCATGGGCTAAAATCTCCAGCAACCCTCCCTTACACCTCAGTAACCACCCACCTACTTCCTTGCAACCACTTAATTCACCTTAACAATCACTTAGCAACATCCTAGCCACCACTACATGACTTTTAAAACTTTATATTTGTAGTTATTATTATTCTTACAGTTTTCACAGTGTGAACATCCCTTAATAGATCATACACCTAAATCTACATTAACCACAAATCATTTATGGATCCTCTGATACATATTATGTTATACAATCTGAAAAATTGTTGGATGGAAACGAAAGTCTTCTTTACTTGGCGGGTAAAAAGTGCTACCATACAAGTAGCACTAGTCCCTGAATTTGTAAAGGTTTGTAGGAGTCATTGCATTGACCTTTTAAAGATTTTTTGGGATGGTTGGAAATTCTAAACGCAAAGCCAACACACGTTTTTTCATTTTTTTCAGTGTTGATGGTAAAAACCAATCCAAAAAAGTGTTAAAATATTAACACAGAAAAAAAAACAATTTCAAGCTGCAGGGAAAAGAATATACAACAAGTTGTTAAAACTTGTGGTAACATTATATTCAACATTTAAAGAAAGTCATGAGGATATTGATTCCACTAGGTGGTTTGACAGACGCTTAGCAGTGCTGTCCAGTGTGGTTGAGACATGTTTCCCCAGCATATTTATTATATCACTACAGCATGCGTCTATAATACTGTGGTTGTCAAATTATTGTGAGTACATACTGAAACAAGCTGCTTGTACTAACAACAAGTAAGTCAAAATGAATGGTATTTTGCACATGCATGCATGTCAGCAAAACAAAACAGTTGGAATACAGTTGTATATGTTTGAAACAAATCCTGACAGAATCCTGATTCTTGATCCTGACAGAAATGAACCAGCTCCATAGCACATTTCTCTGATGGCTATGATTGACATGTCTTGGATAGAGACCTAACTGAATCACTCCGCTCTCCCTCACATCAAATTTTACACCTCCTGTTTTAATGAGCTTTATAATTAGCATGTTAATTGTATAATGAGTATATGACCAGATAGCAAGTAAATGGAAAATAAAAAGGCAAGCGTAATGATGTAGCTGTACATATAGGCTCAATTTAGTTTGTACAGATGAGCCTAAGGTCCTTCAAACCGTACGAGATCTCTAAAACACAGCCATCCATACAAAAGCACCAGCTTTACAAGCAAATTTCAGCACACAGGCCTCATTACTGAGATATCGCCTTGTGGAGGATTTGAGCAACCTGTGATTTATGGTTTGTCATACTTTTATATGGCGCATGATGGACGTTTGACCTTCAGAGCCAAATGCCCAGCCTGCTTTTGATTCATGAGAAAGGCTCCATCTCTCGCTCTGCATGTTCTTCTTTTCCTCTGTCTCTTGCTGTTGCACAGAATATGTGTATTTATTGGTGTGTTTTTTACACCATTTGTCCGTTTCCTCATTTGCATTGGGCTGAGGGCTGATCTGATGGCTTTGTTGTTTTCAGTCAGATCTTCTGTATCGAGAACGCTCACGGGCAGCTGGTACGTGACTTGGACTTCAACCCCAACAAGCAGTACTACCTGGCCAGCTGTGGAGATGACTGCAAAGTCAAGTTCTGGGATGTGCGACACATTAACGAGCCCATCAAATGCCTGGAAGAGCACTCCCATTGGTTAGACACACACAAACATACACACACGAGCATTGGAAGAAAAATAAACCTCTGAATATGTTAACATTTAACACCATGCTTTAGAGGTGTTGTATGCATTTATGCAGATTTATTTCAGCTCATAAATGAAAATTATCCCATAAATTACCCTCTAGCCATCCTAGATGTATATTTATGTTTCAGCTGAACACAACTGGAGTTATATTGAATAATATCCTGGCTTTTCCCAGCTTTGTGTAATGGCTTTGAATAGTGGCCGAGTTTTTGAAGCTCCTAAACATGCATCCATCCATTATAAAAGTAATCCATACGACTCCAGTGGGTTAGTGTTTTGAAGCAAAACTATACATTGGTGAAAGTTTGGTGGCCTGTCAATAATATAGAATCTCATTGGCTCTTGTGTCCCTCCTGACTAGTTGTCAAATGCATGTTTATCATCACGAGAAAAGAAAATCATATACACCTAGGATGGCTTGAGGATGAGTAAATTATTGGATAATTTTCATTTTTGGTGAACAATTTCTTTAATAACAACTGATTTTTAGATGTTTTCATGCGCTTGCAAGGTTGAACAAAATAACAAACATAACTGTACACATAGTGGTGGTATCTTTTGTAATAAATCACATGTTTTTTGCATTAATTTGAATTGAGGTAAAAAACATCCAGTTTATTAAGTCACATAACAGACACTGGGGTTTTAAAAATATTTTTAGAAAATTTTAATGTAAACCCATTCTGATTATTTGGACTAGGTGTTTTAGAACGTTAGACCTGACATAAGTTGGCTTTTTTTAAACTCACAACATGTAGTTTAAGTTGTTATAAATGCCTCAGGATTTTAAAACTTGCATATCAAGGTGCAGAGTGAGGTATCTGTAATAGAGTTGTCTCCTGTGACTTACCTTAGCAGCCACATTTCAGTTTAGTTTAATGACTTTTTATCATAAGCTTTCTGGGTTGCAAAATTTAAAATCTCAAAAACGTCAAAGCTGTGAGTGAAAGCTGGCCTTCCTTTATCTGTTTTATCTTTCTAAAAAATATAAAACAGTATTTTAATTAGCATTCTGTTTCACTGATGCTATAGTTGTGTGTTAGAGCGTTCTAGCTGTGTTACTGCAGCTTATTTTAGCTCATTGCAGTTCAGTTTCAGAGGAAAGCTGTGTATGTGTATGTGTGTGTGTGATTGTCAGAAAGTATCTGCTTATAGGTGTGATTCACCATATATACCGTAATTGCTCCACTAACGCACCTATCGCTTTCTCCGCAGATGTGCAGCTCCCGCACGCATCAACCATCTATGGCATAAATTATCATCCATGAGATGCAATCTGTTAAAGATAGGGCCTCTGTATTAATCACAGCAGTTTTGATCCAATTTAGATAGCAAAAGCCCCAACGACAGTGCTCCAAATGTCTTTCTTATTTGTGTTTGTGGTAACAGGAGTTTGGCTAAGACGCAGAGTGGGAGATATTAGGGAATATTTTGGGATGGAGACAGATTAGTTAAGAGGAAGTCTTGACTAAGCCAGATTTTACTGCTGACAGCGGAGTTATCCTCTTACAATCCCCAGCTATGAGCGCTCCAATCCTTTTCTCAGGCTTGCCTGGGGCTTATGTAGACAGAGAAGGAGAAAGAGGAGAGAAATATGGGCCATGTTGTTGAGGTGAAACAGTGAGGGAGGAAAGCTGGAGAACAAAAGCAGATGTGTTTGAAGACTGTCACCTTAATGTTTGTGCTTTCAGGGTGTGGAGCGTGAGGTACAATCATTCTCACGACCAGCTCTTGCTTACGGGCAGCAGTGATAGTAGACTGATCCTGTCCAACATGGTGTCCATCTCCTCTGAACCATTCGGGCATCTGGTGGACGATGATGACCTCAGCGACAATGAGGAGATGCAGCAGGAAGACAAGTATACCTTCAACCATCTTTAATTCCTTTTGTCCTTTAGGATTGCTGTGCTTAGTCATATCCCGCATTTTAGCTGCTCAATATTCAATTAATGACTATCAATTTAGATTCAGATTCAACTCAATTTTGATACAATTCAGTACAGTATAGTTCAGCTCATTACAATACACCCTGATTCTGATTAATTCCTCCTAAAGGCATAGTTTACCCAGTTATGGAAATCTGCTCTTAATTTACTCACCTTCAGGCAATGCAAGGTGTGGGTGAGATTTTTTCTTCAATAGAACAGTAAAGAAGATTTTTAGCTGAAACGGTGATCCTTGGTTACTTATGAATTGCAAGTCTATGGGTGCTGTGTCTTTAAAACTCAAAAAGCAGATACAGGCAACACAAATATAATCCTCACCGCTCCAGATTATATATTGAGGTCTTGTAAAGCTAAACAATCGGTCTGAGTTTTATTTTTGGGTGAACTATCCCATTAATGTCATTGTATATCTACATTTGTAATAGATGTTATTACCTGCAATAGTTGTATGTAAGAGAGTGCAGTTAGACATACAGTACAACTGTGCATGCACACAGATGAGCATTCATCTTTTGTACTGTGTGTTGTGTGTAGAAGCAAAGAACCTCTTCAGGACAGCATCATCGCTACATATGAGGAGCATGAAGACAGCGTGTATGCGGTGGAGTGGTCTTCTGCAGACCCCTGGCTATTCGCCTCCCTCAGTTACGATGGTCGGCTAGTGATTAACAGAGTCCCACGAGCCCTTAAATACCGTATCTTACTGTAGAGTAGGTGAGCCAACAAATTCATAAGCAAAAACAGGAAATTGGCAATATCAAATAATATCAAAACAGTTTCATATTGGCATGTTACCAAGCTGATGACTCAATATGCTAAAAATACAGAGCACACTGACACAACATTTTGTGTGAAATAGTGGATGTCATTCACAAATAAAGTGGTTTCATTTAGGTGTGTACAAAAGGCTTGCGTACACACATATGTTGTTCTTACCCATGATTAATGTTGATGAATCTTCCTCTAAATGAGGAAGCTTGTAATTAGTATAATACACATTCAAACGTCTCCATATTTACTCAGTACATTTTCATTGAGAATCTTGTTCCTCACAGTCTGAGAGTCCTTCACATGCTTTTTTGCAAAATCCAAGTGAGCTTTCATGTGTTTTGGACTGAGGAGACACTTGCCACTCTGCCAGATTGCACAGATCAGTGGAAGGCTGCAGTAATGGTTGTACTTCTGAAACTTTGTCCCATCTCCACACAGGATCTCTGGAGCTCAGAGTGACAATCGGCTTCTTGGTCACCTCTCTTTCTAAGGCCCTTCTCCCCTAATTGCTCAGTTTGGCCAGACAGCCAGCTCTTGGAAGAGTCCTGGTTGTGCCAAACTTATTTCATTTGAGAATTATGGAGGCCATATTGCTCTTGGAAACATTCAGTGTAGCAGATATTTTTTGTAGCCTTCCCCAGATCTGTGTCTCAGCTCTGCAGGCTTTCTTTGACCTCATGGTTTGTTTGTTTTTTACCCTGATATGCATTATCAGCTGTAAGACCTTTAATAAAGAGGTGTGTGTCTTTCCAAATTATGTCCAATCAATTTTCACTGTCATTACGGGTACTGAGTATAGATTAATGAAAGGAAAAATTAAATTAAATGATTGTAGTATCAGGCTGCAACATATAAAGGGTCTGAATACTTTATGAATGCACTGTGCGTATATATGCATGCATGCATGTATGTATGTGTAACGGTGGGCCGGTTGTGTTTGTGATATAAAATAAGACGGAGCACGGAACTAAACAATAGACCATATTTAATGAATAGATGGAAAACACGAGAGATAAACAAGATACAAGAAACCACCGAACAACGCCAAACACCAACACCAGAACATACAAAACACGGAACTTAAATACACAGACTAATCGTGAACGAACAGGTGATGACGATTAACACAAACAGGAAGTGAACATGGAAAACACAGGAGGCAGAAACAACATTAGATAGCAGATACAACAATTATAGTTGTATCATAATAAGAGTCCGGACTTCCCGCATAGCGTGGGTATGTATACATAGTATGTATACATAGTCATTGCTGATTAATGCATTTCATAAATAACTGATATTATTATTTATAAAACACAAATGAAATATTTGACAGTAAAATAAAAAGTTTGAATTTGTGTACTTAGTGTGAAAAAAAAAACATATTTGCAAGTGTAAAACTATAATAACCTTGAGCCCCACAGCAGATGTCATAGCTCAGGCATGAAGAAACATCTGCCCATCTTCTGCTGTCTTACTTCACCTCTTTCTCACCTCTCCTTTGCTTTTCTTTTTCTCACAATGAACCCCTTTGTTCTGGATCCAACCAGAAACCCATGTAGATGATTGACTTCATACAGGACTGATTCTCTTTAGTGTCAGAGACCTGCAGCAGTGTATATATATGTATATATATATATATATTGTGACGAGGCGCACCAGGGCAGTCAGCGTCGCCCTGGCAACAGACGCGCCGCACCTGCCCGAGCTCATCACGGGCAGACCGGGCACAGCCAAGTGGGGAGGTGAGTTACGAAGTCGGATGAAGAGAAAGCTAGGACTGAGAGCGAGACCTGCAAGTGCCGCCAGCCGGAGTATCGTTGCGTGTCCCCCGCGCACCCAGAGCGGAGCGAGTGGCCGAAAGCCCTCCAAAGGAGCCCGCGCCACCGCACACTCCCGCCGCCAGGAGGGACGCAACCCCGAGCACGAGCCGCACCAGCACCAGCACCTGCACCAGCAGCCAACCCGGCTGCTTCCCCCACGCACTACATACACCTTCACCTTCAACAAATCCACCCTCCGGGGTATTTTTGAACCGCCTACCTTGTCGTGTGATTCCTCACCCGTGACAACTGGTGGAAAATGCGGGCATAGTGAGGAATCACCGAAAAACGGTAGGTGGCACCCCTCTAAACGTTTTTGTTGTTTTTTTTGTTTCACAGAGGAGAACGGCGTGCCTTCCCCCCCCCCCCCAGAAGCATGGAGGAGATTCTCCGACGCCTGACGGAGAGCAGCAGAGCAGCAGAGACTGGTTGCGCACCTGACCACCCGTCAGAGCCGGGCGGACGAAGAACTCGCGGCCATGCGCGGCCACGCGGACCTCGGCGCGCCGCTACCAGACCTGACCCGCATCGCGCGCCACGGGCCGCTCGAAGAAGACCGCACCGCCGCGCAGGTCGCAGAACGGGTGGTCAGCGATCGCCTTCCCCAAGCCCTGCCGCGGTCCCCCTGCCGGGCGAATGGGATGAAGGACCCCGCCTCGGCCCGCGACCGCGGGGAGGCGGTCGAGCTGGCGGATGCCGGGCGACACCACGAGTCCGGGGAAAGTACGCAGCCGTTCCCTCGGAGGGTGGACCAGGAGCGACGCGCGCCGGAGGGTGCCCCACACTCTCCCCGCCCTCCCCTCGTTACTCCCCCGCTACCCGTTGTCGCCCCTGGGACCAGGCCGGCGCTTGGGGGGGGGATGTGACGAGGCGCACCGGGGCAGTCAGCGTCGCCCTGGCAACGGACGCGCCGCACCTGCCCGAGCTCATCACGGGCACAGCTGCGACGCGTCACCCCGCGGCGTTAAAACGCCGCCGCCTTCCGCCAAGTGGGGAGGTGAGTTACGAAGTCGGATGAAGAGAAAGCTAGCACTGAGAGCGAGACCTGCAAGTGCCGCCAGCCGGAGTATCGTTGCGTGTCCCCCGCGCACCCAGAGCACAGTGAGTGGCCGAAAGCCCTCCAAAGGAGCCCGCGCCACCGCACACTCCCGCCGCCAGGAGGGACGCAACCCCGAGCACGAGCCGCACCAGCCGCACCAGCACCTGCACCAGCAGCCAACCCGGCTGCTTCCCCCACGCACTACATACACCTTCACCTTCAATAAATCCACCCTCTGGGGTATTTTTGAACCGCCTACCTTGTCGTGTGATTCCTCACCCGTGACAATATATATATATGATTTCCTCACACCTGATGATTTATTGGACTGCAACAAGAGATTTAAAATTACAGACATTAGGCTTTAGTTTAAGACGGCTACATTACTGTGTACACTATTTTTGTTTGAGGTTGGGTGTTGTGAAAAAATTAAAACCCTGAAGATGAATTATGATTGAGTCTTAATATATATGCAAATATATAACATAAATAACAAAAGCTGTGCACTGTAGAGCTGTCATAAAGCCTAATTACTCCTGTGTGTTTCTCATAAAGCAGCTTTAATTAAAGAGCAAGACATTTCCACTTTTATTCTGATGTCCTTCTTCGTCTTCTCTGCTTATCTGTCTCTCTGCTCCTCTGTGTCTCTGTGTGCAATTGTGAGATGTGAGATCCGTGGGTAAGTGTCCATTAAAGTTTCCGGCAACAGTCCGTTTTAATTGCAGCTTGATGACTGCGGTCCGATCAATCAATACCAGGGCTACAGGAGTAACTCAATGCAGAACTGAATGCAGAAATGTCAGCTCTCAGCATCTAGATTGCTATGCCAGACCTACATGCCACAGATTTTAGAAACATAAAGGTGTCAGAATGGGCCTGGAGTTGAGGGACTCTTGATCTCTCGCACCTCTTTTGCTTTGAATGAGTTTGAGAATGAAAATTGCTGCCTTCAAGTCCTTTTGGAAAAATCCAGCATAAGAAGATAGAAACAAGTAAATTATTTTTTTATAGAAAAACCTTACTCAGAAGACGTGGGAAAAATGAATTTTAACAATGATGTGCACACTTTTCAATTCAGATATAATATATAGTTTTGTAGAAACCATAGGTCATGTGACTTCCACTTTATTTAGAAAAAATAAAAAGTACCAAATTCTAACCGAACAACTATTCTGTCTGCAATCCTGAAACTAGTGGAAAAATCCACTAATCAGAGATGTTGCCATTACCATGGAAACTAATATCACTGCAAAAGTGTTCAGCAGCGTTTAATAGCAGCACAGCTGTGATTCAGTACAGTACGTGGTTTGGGAGTGAGTACAGCTTAAATTAAGTGACTCTTGTAAATAAGCGTACTTAAAAGGGAAGAAAATTAAAAAAGACACCAGAAAAGGGTTGCAGATGTACTATAGCCTGAATTATCTTTTTGTCATTCGGTAGCAGCATGATTAGAAAGTGTTTATTGCTTAGCACTGCAAGTGCGAAGTGCCCTATTGTTTTTCATCAGATTTATTTTAGAATTTATTTAAATTGTCTGGGGCATTTTGGACCCCTTAACATGCTCAAAAATGCCTGGAATTTGGTACACACATCAGAGTCTTCGACCATTAGGCTTTAGGCTTAGGCAAAGGCTCTGTGGGTGGGGCAAGGAAGCTTTGTAGTGCCCCTTGGTACAGGGCACAAAAAGATGGTGCATATATTATACACACAAGTTTTCCCCACCCAACAGGAAGTCTGCCATTTTGGATTTTTAAAAAGTGCATGTCATAAACTTTTAAATACTCCTCCCAGGGATTTCATGTGATTGTCACCAAACTTAGGGAGCATCCACTTTATGTTTAAAGTGATTGAGTTGGTTTTACCTAGAGTCACCAGACTTGTTACATGTATTGTTCTCATCAAGTCTGACAACTTTTAAAATTACATTAATTAGCTCTGCCCAACAGGAAGTCAGCCATTTTGCATTGTCAAGTCAAGTCAACTTTATTTACATATATAGCGCTTTTTACAAATTTTCATTGTTTCAAAGCAGCTGTACATGAATGATATCTTCATTGTATTTGTATTTTTCCAGGCTCTGAATTTTTAAAAACTACTCCTAGATGATTGATAGGATTTTCACCAAACTTGACAAATATTATGTCAAGACATTCAAGATGCAAAGTGGTATTTTCTTGAACAGTGTTGCCATGATGATACATTTATGGCAAAAAATGGAAACAGGAAGTGTTACATATCTTCTGTGTGCATTGAGTGATTTTGCTCAAACTTGAGCTTGTTTGTTCCTAGGGACTGATGACATAGATTTTGTAGATTTTGCTATTGTGAGTCACAGTCATAGTGGCACCAACTTGCAGCAGAAAGTGTGTCACTTAAAACAGCATTTAAAAGAATTTCGTCCAGGTCACTTTAAACTTGGTCAGAAAAAGAAAAGACATTAAAGGTGTATAGTATAAATTGTAAATTGTATAGTATAGATTGTTGATATCTCAAATGCTTTTGCCATGGCAATACAATAAATGTATGGCAGAAAAACAAACAGGAAGTGTCTCAATGCATTGAGTGATTAACATTAAAATTGGGAAATATGTTTGGTTTTGTGGGCTAATCACAATGATGTGGCTATTGTCATAGTCATATTGCCACCATCTGGCAGCAGGAAGTCTACCACTTACATCAGAATTACTTAGAACAGACCTAAAATTGTCCTCAATTATTTTTGGAATTAAATGCATGTGACAACTATGCATTAAGCAGCAGGTAGCAATGGCGCCGTAGTGCTTGGGCCCATTATCGCTTTTTGCATATATATTTTAGACTTGTTCTTCGGGCCGACCAATGCATCTTCATCTGCTTCATCATTCGCTCTTAAGCAACTGGATTATATGGTGTTTATCAGTGATCTCTCTTCCCCTACACAGATAAGTGAGAGAGTCAGAGAGTTCCCTTGTGCGCTTTGGTCTGCTAAAAGATTTTCCTTATACCAAAAGAGTAAATCACTGCAGTGAGTATTCAATATGTCTATTTTTGCTGTACGGCTAACGCACAAATAAAGTGACAGTGCATTGATCATAGTAAAAATACACATGGATTGACACAAAAACGTAGCAATTTTAACAAAAAACACACAGATAATATCTACTGTTTTAAACAGTCATCATTTGGGCAATTTTAAAACAAAACAAATACCTGAAAACACCCTTTCCTCCAAACTACAGGTTAAATAGCTCATTTTAGTTTTGTTTAAAACCTAACTGAAAAAATAATTTGTTTAGCTTAACTGTAAGATTAACTAAGAAAAATAAAAAACATGGTTTACATATAAATATATCTTCAGAGTACATCTGAATAGTACAATATAACATAATAGATGACAACAAAAAGTTCTTTATAATCCACGTGATGTCTTGTATAAATATACTACTAAATAGGCTTTAAAACTATGTTGGCATAAATGGAACTGCACTGACATGGTTTAAATCAAATTTATCTGACCGATTCCAGTTTGTTGCTGTGAGTGAAAAGGTCTCGTACCGATCACAAGTCCAATATGGAGTACCGCATGGCTCAGTTCTTGGGACCCTACTTTTCACCTTATACATGCTACCTCTGGGAGCACTTATTAAGAGACATGGAGTTAGTTTCCATTGTTATGCTGATGATACTCAGCTATACATTTCTTCTAGGCCCAACGATACTCATAAATTCACTAAACTAACAGAATGCATAGTCAATATCAAAACTTGGATGACTAGCAACTTTCTACTATTAAATTCAGATAAAACAGTTTTACTTATTGGACAAAAACCCTCCACACAGAGCAACACAGAACACTGCCTTACTCTGGACGGATGCTCTATAAAGCCTGCTTCATTAGCCAAAAATCTGGGTGTCATTTTTTATAACAATTTGTCTTTTAAAAGCCATATTTCCAATATTTGTAAAACTGCATTTTTCAGCTTAAAAATATATCAAAACTACGACACATGCTCTTGAAGTCAAACACTGAAAAATCAATTCATGCATTCATGACATCAAGACTTGATTATTGCAATTTCCTATTTGGTGGCTGCCCTGCAAGATTAATCCAAAAACTCCAGATGGTTCAGAATGCAGCAGCCAGAGTTCTCATGAGAACGAACAAGTATGACCATATAAGCCCAGTTTTGTCAACTCTACACTGGCTGCCTATCAAGCATCATATAAATTTTAAAATCCTGCTTATTACCTACAAGGCCCTGAATGGTTTAACTCCTCAATACGTAACTGAGCTCCTCTCTTATTATATTCCTTCGCGTTCACTGCCATCTGAAAATTCTGGCCAACTATTAGTACCCAGAATTTCAAAAACAAGTGCTGGTGGTAGATCCTTCTCATATTTGGCACCCAAACTTTGGAATTGTCTTCCCAGTGTTGTCCGGGAGGCAGATACATTGTCAGTTTAAATCTAGATTAAAGACCCACCTCTTTCATCTAGCCTACACATAGTCCTATGGATTTATTACTCAAATCTCTTAAGGGATTATTAGGCTGTATTAATTAGGTCTTTCATGTCTTTTATTCCCCAAGGTCTAGTAGTCAGCTGGATCCAAACTATGAGACCAGATTGTGGGGGACTGAATGGAACGACAAATGGATTATGCGTTGCCGTTTCTGTTGGCACGATTTCTCAGTATTTCTCGTATTAACGCCGCGCGGTGACGCAGTGCAGCTGTGCCCGGTCCGCCCGTGATGAGCTCGGGCAGGTGCGGCGCGTCCGTTGCCAGGGCGACACTGACTGCCCCGGTGCGCCTCGTCACAATCTTTAGAGTTTCGGTTCCTTGCCACTGTTGCCCTGTTTGCTGGAAGACTGCTGATGTCTAACTTAGAAGTTTACAATTTACAAAACCCTAGGCTAATATTTGTATTGTATATATTTAATGTATGTATTGTCACGGGTGAGGAATCACACGACACGATAGGCGGTGCAAAGATACCCCGGAGGGTGGATTTATTGAGTGAAGTGGGCGGTGAGATGCGCGGGGGAGGCAGCCGGGCTGGCTGCTGGTGCAGGTGCTGGTGCAGGTGCGGCTGGTGCGGCTCGTGCTCGGGGTTGCGTCCCTCCTGGCGACGGGAGTGGGCGGTGGCGCGGGCTCCTTTATCGGGCTTTCGGCCACTCGCTCTTCTCTGGGTGCGCGGGGGACACGCAACGATACTCCGGCTTGCGGCACTTGTAGCTCTCG
>JAZGTJ010006415.1:0-24999 GCA_036877575.1 Botia almorhae | reverse complement strand
TACTTGCCTGTCAAACTATGTTTTTGCATACCTTCAAACACTGTTAGAGGGGGCGTGGCTTTTTAGAGTGCTCTGAACTCTGAAGGTGGAATCTTTTGCTTTCAAAGCTAGGTTGCTATTGCTAGCCTTTACAAAATTGTCTACCTTATTTTTAATGGGTAATGTTTGGAGTTAAGCATATCGGAAGTGACCATATACATTATGGGGCAGCTGTGTTATAAACCACACTACTGCCTTTGATGGACATGCTCTCACCTGAGAGTTGAACCTCACTTAGAAAAGACTGGTGGTAGACAAGTGACAAATGAGTGACAGATGTGATAGGACACACTGAGGGTGACCACTAACCTTTCCTTTAAAGTCCCTTTAAACAGGGAATATTCTCAGAACATTTGCTAACGTTCTCTAAAACTTACCTCTATGTTCTCAAAAAACGTTCATGCGGCAACGTTAGTAAAACATTTTTAACATTATATATCATATATTAAAAACATTACTCTTAAGTTGATAGTGGAATGTTTAAAAAAGTTACAGAATTAAGAAATATTTGCAATACCTCTACAAAATCAGTCTGAGACTTCTTTGAACAGACTTTTCCGTTTTATATAGTAATACTCTCACAAAACTGAAGATATACTAGTATTCTGTTTTATTTAAATGACACCATTCTCACTTTAAACAGACAGCTTGTTTCTGGCAGATATTTGACCCGTGGAGTCTTTCAGATACCGAGTAAGAGTTTCGGTTTTTATGGATGACAGTAGCTGTGGCTATTTTTCTCCCTGCTCTCCTAATAAATTGGTTTTACCCTGTTTGCTTGCAAATTACCCTTCCCTCCTCTCCTAATTTTCCAATTTGCTGTGTCATTTATATGTAATTTGGGATCGCACAGGGCCGTATTACTTTCGCAAATAGGGTGATAGACTTTATTGAGGCACTTAAGAGAAAGAGGGCTGCGAACCAAATCACGATTGCTAACCTAAGGAGACTTAGCTTTCTTAAAGACTGCAAGTATGTTGTGGTAACCTAATTTTTTTTCTCAGTGTCAGGCAAGGATGTTTGTCTCTCACCTCCCTCCTCCCAGCCCTAAGACATAAATAAAAAAAGACCAAAAAATAAAACCAATGCTAATACACTATTTCCAGGCAGTTCCTTCCGCGCATGCAGTTCGCGTTTCTCAAATAATAGCAAATCCTCAGAGACCGGCATATGTTAGCATAGAAGAATTAGCCGTAGTTCTGTTTCACTGTATCGGAACCTCTGTGAGCCTTTTTTTAGTTTCTTTGATGTTCAGTGTTTTATTCAGTGTTGCAGACAGATAAAGCAACATATCGGACGTGTGAGGAGGGCGTAATATGTCCTCGCAGTCTGCTGACGCCTCCTTTTTACATTCATCTGCCAATTTGTAAAGTATTTGTAAAGTAGTGTGACTTTACAGCAGCAGATGTCCTTGTTACGGTAACGCCTGTAGTTTGTGGTGACAGAGGGATGGCCCATCAAAACACAATTAGGGCTCAAGCCATTTGGCAAAGGGTTCGTGGCCAGACTGGTGCAATATCATCAGGCCCTGATCAATGTAATCCTCACTTATTATCCAATTACCAGAGCAATCAGTTGGCATTACCTGACTTTTATTATTGTTTATGAATTCTATTATCTCTCTCTTGGCACATTGACAGCTGTGGTTTGTATAGATGTGTTTATAAACTTTCCTGTCCCTTATTAAAATCAGATAACCTATTATAGTTAAATAAAGAGAAAAAAATATTCCATCTGGATTTGGAGTTCTCACTTATGTTTGAAATGATTGGTACTTAATAATATCGTACCTCAAATTGAGGTTTTAACTTATATATAAGATGCAAAAGATTTAAGCGAAACGGATCACTGCTGTCTGGGAGAATCAATCGAGATATTAAAGAGATCTCGTGTGTGATTTTATCATGTGGAAACACACCATGCAAACTCACCAGCCCATCAGCTCCGCGTATCGCTGTATTCTAGTGAAAGTGAGTGAAAAGTGTGGCACACAGAAAGTGTGTGAATAAATCGATTAGAGGACTTGCCTGACGGATGCTCCCGTAAGGGGGACAGGGCAGACAGAGGAATTCATTTGGCTGGTGAGTGCTGTGCCAAGGCAATCCATCTCCCCACAAATTTGGCAATTTCCTCCATCCCGCTGCATAATCAGACAGCCGTCTCCTCTGGATTTGAAAAGTGATGATGCATGTGCTGAATGCCTTCCTCTGATGTGTCAGACATGATTGTTAATAATGAAAAACAAATTTGTTTTGATGAAAAAACAGTGTGTGTGTGTGTGTGTGTGTGTGTGTGTGTGTGGAGGGCCAGCCTAACAAACAAAACGATTAAACAACTTGGCAAAGTACATACTTGGCCCCTAGGCGGGATGGTGGCCCTTAGGAACAATAGCAATAACTATTAAATCTGATTGTGGCAGCAATGCATTCTGGGTAATTGAGTCCTCTAATCGTCCACTG
Source organism: Botia almorhae (assembly GCA_036877575.1). Lineage (NCBI taxonomy): Eukaryota > Metazoa > Chordata > Actinopteri > Cypriniformes > Botiidae > Botia > Botia almorhae. Next base: position 22,501 of record JAZGTJ010006415.1, on the reverse strand, counting down.
TGTCTGCATAAATACCATGAGCAGTGCGGACAATGACCCCCATATTAATCTGGAATCGTGGAAGAAAATGAAAAATAAAAGGTGTTTTCCAGTTCAGTGTCTAAGCCACAACTGTGCTATGTGAATGTGATCCAAAAGCAGCTGCGATACAGTGCGTCTGCTAACAGGGGAGCTGAACCTACCGCCTCACTGAGTACAACATCTGTTCGGGCCTGGAAATGAGGATCCAGCCACGGAGCTCCAAATGTCTACAGTGCTGGTCTTTACTGGAACAGCGGATTTGTCCATACCTGAAACATATATGTCTCCGTTCAGCCTTATACACGGATGTACTGGAGGAAATGCAGCCTGCCAAAACTGTTAATCAGCAGCGGGACACGATTGCGGGATGATCTGGACCTCATCTCTGTAATGAGGGCATCACATTAACAAGCGCTAATTAGATGCGTTTGCCGACTCAACGCTGAAGGTCAGAGAGGGGATTTGTTGACTATGCGGTAAAGAGACAAAGAGGTACAAAAAGAAGATGCGATTTATTTCATATATTTTTATGATTTGATTCCGTTTCTCATTTTTAATCATTAATACATACAGAACTTTTCAAAAGAAACTTACCCACTTAAATAACAAAGGCTGAACAAAACAAAATATGCAGTTTAAAGTGTCAGGTATTCATCTTTGTCCTTGGAAAATGACAATTTCGATGGTTTCTGAAGGTTTTAGTCCGTTCTGGCGGTTTTAGGGTTGTATTGATATGTGCACACTGCCCTCTAGCGACACACGCAAAATAGTGGCGCAATGGATATTACGGTTAAACTGACAGGTTATTTAATAAGGTGGTATGGACAATTGTATACAATTATAATGCAAAAAATAAGGATGTAGATAGACAGAACAGTAGATATCTGTTATATGAAATAGCTTTGTCAGAGCAGCAGTAAATAATAAAATGCCATTCTCATGGTCCCTGTAGCTGTATATCTTGCAGATTCTGTAAGGCGTGTGCATACTAACTAAAACTACATGTACACCCACGCCTTCTTTTAAGGACAATCTAATAGAACTATAAAACAAATATTAACTCTGTAAATAAGGTATTTATGAACTGAAATGAACTGTATTACCTCAAGTATTGAGTTCCTCCTGGAGTTGTGTTTTCGCTTAGAGCTCTTTCTAATGATTAGTCTGCTTAAGTATTAATGAGATGCAGGATCTCACAGAGGTTTGTGATAATTTAGTCATGTAAACAAGATTAAACATTTATAAAGGCGGTAAATAAAGAGGGGCTTCGTTTAGACATAAGACAGCTTTTGAACAAAGACAAACTAAAACACCTGTCAATTCGATGACAAAACTGAGCAGCCTGGGGCTGTGATTCAGTTCCATATAAAACACATTTCATTTCACTGTGTTATGTCCTGCTCAATTTCTGCTCATGGCCCTTTAAACACTTGATCTTAAAGTACAACCACCAGAGGGCATTCCAGTTTAAGCAATACTGGGACACAGGCAGGCAATAGTTACGTCAAAGTACATATATAATTTATATAAAATAGACAAATGTTGCATTACATTTAAGCATTTGGCAGATTATTTAAAATAAAGCAACCTACAATGCATCTAAGTTATACATTTATTTTTAATCAGTACGCAGTATTCAAATTGGTAGTTTTTTTTTAATACAAACCAATCAATCCCAAACCCTTCACCCTGCTCACACAATGCTCTACCAGTTGAACTACAGGAATACCTGATATTTTACACTATACACATACGGAGGTGTTGGACGTGGGATTCAAACATGGGTCTCTCAGGCCACAAGCTGAGCCTCTGTGGACTGTAGGTTTTCATTTTATATAGGAAAGGGAAACACAACCATCCTTCCAGGTTTCATAGAGCAGGTTTGTTTAAGACAACTTTCAATTGTGGGTGAATTATTCCTTTACGACCAACCAACTGTTTATGCAGTTATGTATCATCTCTGTTTATGTCTCTACCCAAAATCCATCTGAATGCTTAAAAACCAAAGCTTAAATCAGTAAAACAACATAAGAGAAAAGACAAAAATGACAAGACAACAGCTTTTAAATCTGGTCTTTTTAAAGAGCAATATTTACAAAAGTTGGTACATAAAGATCAGAAGCAAAACAAAACTGCTGCTAATCTTATTTACATTTACTCTTTAAAAGTTGAAGGCAGGGACTAAAATGACAAATTGAAAGATAAAGCCAACACAGTGATATATTACAAGAATAAGATTGGTCTAACTAAAACAAAGGGAAAATACAGGACAGTGTGCTGTACAACGCAGATGTATTAACCGTTCACTTTGACGTTCCACAAAGAGTTGTAAGACGGTTCTGCAAAATAGAAGACAAGGATGATAAGTATATGTATAGAAAATTATACAAACTTATACTAATCTGTAATCTTTCTAAACCGTGGTTCAATTCACTAAACAGAACCCAACAGAATCAGGTCAACAATGCTATGCTTTCCTGACAGTTATCATTAAGAATTAATAAAGACTGCAACACATACCTGCAGGTTTCTGATACTGCGTATGGCCTTCTCATCCAGCTGACTCAGATCCACAGAGTCCATCTCATTGGCCAGCAGCTGAATACACTGCAATAACAAACAGAAGTATTGGTTATCTGTGGCAGAAACTCAGTGAGTCGGTGCTTCGTAACAGTGGCAATCTCCCACCTCTCCGTTTCCAAGGGGAACGCTGATGACAATGTCTTCTCCGTTTCCAGCGATAGGCGAGCCATTGACAGACATGCTGTACACCTTCTCCCTGTGCTGTGGAAGTCTCACTGCTGGTGTCTTAGGCAATCTGCCAGAGAACAGTAGTGATTTATATACAAACGGCAGGAAAACGTAAAACTTCACTGGCAGAGGTCACAATCATTAACACACAATAGCCCGTGTCAGTGCTTACCTGGAGTCAAAGCGTGGTGTAATGAGCGGCGTCGGGCCAATGATGGAACAATCCAGTAGAGTTCTAGCAGGGGTGACTAGAGGCTTTCTTGTAGACCTATGGGAGAGAATGCAAGGACGTTACACAAGGCAAGACAGTGATCCACTGGTTATTAACTTGGTGTTTTTCTAAAATAAGGAGATTAGTCGCTTCATATTCTTACCTTCGTATGGTGTTGCCCTGCTGGCTAATGGACAGAGCTCTGGCTTTCTTGGAGGTTGAAGGTGCCTTCTTTGGTGCTCTTTTCTGCATATTCAGAGAAGATACAGTTAGGCTGGATCACAGAGAACAGATTAGATTTAACTTGACCAGCAGCCTTACAATTTTAAGTAACAATTAAAAACAGTTTTTGAAGTTTTTAGTTTGAAGTCTGGAAACCAAAGGCACAGGACGAAAGATTAACTTTGCTTGTTTTTGTGCTGCCACAGAGAATTATGGGAAATGTAGTCAAAGTTTGCGTCCACCATGATTATTTGACACACCCCTAACCAGGAAAGTCTGAAGACAAAGTGTCTAGTTTCCTCAGTGGACACTATTACAATGTGACAGCTTTTATGTCCACTCATCAAGTTAATATGAGCAGTCTGACATCACTAACCTTTTTCACTGTAGACTTCGAAGGAGCCATGTTTTCATCCTCAGCGTTTGCACTTTTCTTGGCTTCTATATATGAGAAGATTAAAAGAAGCTTTAATCAGATAAATACAGTTAAGCTTTATAAGTGATGCACAGAGGTGGGTGTAACAAAATGTACCTTTTGTGGCATATTTGGGAGGAATCGTATGATTCTCAGCAATAGCTAGTTCCACTTGAGCAGCGTCCTCCTTCACCTGCACACACGGTGAAGAATTTAAATCAAGGACAATTAAAAAACACACAAATGTCAAGCGTTAAAACGCCGAACGACAAAATGAGTGCTGAATACAAGTACCTTTGAATCGTCCACTGGTGACTTCGGCTTCTCTATATCTGACAGAAAGAGCAAGAAATACGAGTTATTAGAACAAACAAAAACATTAAAACGTGTAGTTATTTGTGTTATGCTAACATTCTTGGTATATCGTGTATTTCATATTTTATATACAGTTATATATAGCATATAGTATACATACGTGTGCGACATTGTATTAATAGAAGGACATAAACTAACATAAAAAAGCTATTTTTGACGCTAAACCCTTGTTGGTATGAAAGGTTTATGTTATTTGTCAATTGCTCGTGCTTGGAAACGAACAGTATGCAATTACACATAAAACATAGAGTGACGGATGTGATGGTACACAGAAAGAGTCTTACTGCCGTATTCGACCCAGTTCATCTTCCTCACTGCCATGGGGAGTTTTATCAGCGCTGTCTTGTACAGATTGTCCGCATCTTTTAGGAGGTTGTTGGTCTTTTCTTTCAGCCTCTCCACAATGGTATGAACTGCAAACAAACAACACGTTCACAATCTGGTCACAACTGCTATGCGATATACGCAGGTAACAGCAACTAATGTATGACCTTCGTCGTCAAAATCCAGCAGAAAGGCCTCCAGTTTGGGGTTCTTAAAATTTTTCTTGCTTTTGGCATTCTGGGTCCGTTTTCTGGGTGCCATGATGTAGCTGAAAAACAACAGCGTGATGTTTCCGTAATTCAAAGACCAATAAATCAGATCGCGCGATTTGTGTATTTTAGAAAACTACTGAATTTAATCGTACTTTAAAACGTGTCTCTGTTTAACTTTTATCACCCTCGGTCTCCGCTGCAAGATCCCAACTAGGCGTCACCAACAGTTGAAAATGAAATTTCAAATTTAACGCAATACGTCACTAAGCCAATCAGCAAACAGCGTTGACATCCGCGTTGGAATACGCGCCGCCTCTTGACCAATAAAATCAATTATACCGCTAAACGATAGGAAAAGATCTGTCCAATGATAGGGCGTTGTGCTGTTCACTCTGCAAAAAGAAAGAAGCGGATTAGTGGATAATGAGCTAGTGGCTGTTATTGTCTGTTAGTTTATGATAGAAAAGAAACGATTTAATAAACATAAATGTTTGTGATTTGTGACAAATTAACTAGTACAATGAAATGGCAAACGCAATATTAATATTAATTTATAGATAGCGTTTATATATGTATTGCATGAATACGTTTTATAGGAACAACGTGCATCTTAAATTGCATGAACAACTACATAAATGTTTTTTTTAAAGTGAATAAAAATGTTTGGGAAGACGTGTTAGTTAAATGTCCACCGCTAATGAGTTTTCTTGAAAACAGAAGAATGCACATTTGATGTTGGTTAGTAGTTACTGAAGTAACAATGAGCATTCCTACTGACGCTTGTAGTGCCATTAAAATTTAAAGTCACCATGAAATGGTTGCGACCGTCCATGTGGCGATGCATATCCAAGTAAGATGGCATCTGGAATTTGAAAATAAATGTAGGACGGATATTGATTTCATTCTTCGGGAATTGATTGGATCGTTGAAAGAACATGAAATCACATGCGGTCACGTGACACGTAATGTGTTGATGTGCGGTATAGGACTTCTCATGTTGTGTAATACTGCAGACAATATATTTCTGTGGTCGCGTTTTAATGCATTAATGTCTCTTCAAGCCAAGGGTTGCCATTCATGGTTAATTCACGCTTCTGTTTAAAATTGTGAGCCTTTAAAGTGATTAATGGTGATATAAAGAAGTTTTCTCACACAGTTTGCATTGCCCAGTTTTGAGTTCCTATATATATTTATATTTCTTTTTGTTTCGTTTTAGATGCACTGTCAAAAGCATCCTTAATAGACATATCAGCTGAATAGCTTTTAGGGTAACAGCGGGTCATAGCCACATCTGCTGCCTGCTGCTGTTCTTAGTAATGCAATAGAGGAATAAAAAACCACCAGAGATATTATATTACTGGGACTTTATCCACGTTCTGGCTTCTGGGGGCAGACAATGACAATAACTGTATATGAGGATCACTACAAAAGTGGCGCTCAGAATGGTGTTATTGTGAATCATATTGATGAATTCATTTAAATAAATGGTTATTTACTGTATTTATTCTTTACATTAATGAAGCTCGCTGTTGTTGCTTAACAGTCACACTTTTATTTTTCATCACACATTTTCAATAAATAAATAAAGAGAATTCACAGCAACCAAACATACACCGTTACGGTTGTGGTTGTATCGAGGAGCAACAGTGTGATTTGTCAACAAACACATAATTTTAAGATCAGCAACACTGAACATGGCCCTAAAAGGTCAATACTACTAGAAATTATAAACAAAATCTAAATGGACTTACATCATGAAAACTAATTAAAGTACACATAAATCTAGAACGCACTGCAATACTGTTATAGAACTGTTAACGTAAAACAATATGCTTGGTTTCTAACACAAATATGTCTTTAATTAAAAGGTGCACCCAGTATTGTTTTACACATTTAAAAAGTCTGTACCTCTTAATGAATTATGTTTAAAATGATGTACACTCACATGAGATGAGGCCTAGAAGAAAAGGGTTTCAAATTACATAAAGCAGGTCACCTTATGGGGACCACCATGTTGAGATGTGAGCTGTGTTAGGGTAATACAAAGTTACCTTAAAAAAGCTGACGTGTGTCATTTCTTTCTATAGTATGTTTACTATATCATATCATAACCCAGCTTAATATGCAGAGACAATATTGAGTCGACAACTGGAGTGAATTTGTGGTTGTTTTTTTAACCAATGGAAGACAGGGGCCGTGTCGGGGAAGCCGTTTAAAACACTTTTAAATGTCATTTGGTAATGCTAGCAGCACAGAAATCACACACTTCAGCTTCGTAAGCTTATAAGACTGTGTGTAAAGCATGTTACAAAAGAGAAACATACACTTATAAATAAAGCAAGCAAATCAAACAATACAACATTAAGCACATTATACATATTAAAGACACAGCATGAGAGTCCCAGGAATAGTATAGATCAACATGGGTGTGATCCACCGATCCGAACAGAATGGAGACTCAATGAAAGTAACAGAACAATGATTCAGAAATGGCTAGACTTCAAGCAGCAAGCACATGACATGCCTCCATCCAGCAGAACATCAAAGTCTACTGAGTGCACCTTTAATTTTCATTTCCAATGGAATTTTCATGCAGATGTCTCCCTGATGGTTCTGTTGAGCCACTTTTACCACTTTAATCATTAACATCTGCTTTCCTTCATCCCTATACATACTCCTTAAGAGGCAAGGTACTGGTGGTGATGGGCTTGGGGGGGTCGGGCGCCGAAGCCCTCGAGTTTGCAAAACTACGGCCTATGTACCCCCGTCTGTACCCCCCTCTCTCGATGTGCGGGCAGGTGCTGCTCAGCACCGCCCCGCTGATCATAAGGATCACGGCTGCCGCCCATCCCAGGTAGATGGCCTGACCGAGCTCCCGCTTGTGCTGCAGGGGAACGTTGGGGTTGTAGAAGTCCTGCACCACAGTGTTTGCTGTCCAGGAAACTGGCACCAGGACACACAGGCCCGTCAGGATGAAGAGCACCCCACCGGACAGAGCTATGCCGGCCTTGGCATGGCGATCATCCCCGGCGCAGGTGGTGCACTTCATTCCACAGCAAGAGACGGTGCAGGACAACCAGCCCAAGAAGATGGCGATGCACATCAGCGCCCGAGCCGCCTGAATGTCGGGCGGCAGGGCCAGCATGGAGTCGTAGGTCTTGCACTGCATGTGGCCGGTGGTCTGATAGATACAATTCATCCATATGCCCTGCCACACAATCTCGGAGGTCAGGATGTTGCTGCCTATGAAGGCCGTGACCTTCCACTGGGGCAGCGCGGTCACCGCTATAGCCATCACCCAACCTGTCACAGCGCAGGTGAAACTGATCAACTGCATTCCTGTGTTCACCATATCGCCGCCCTCTGAATACCACGCCTCCCCTGGCCACAATCTCGACGACACCTTTCCGCTTGCCGTTGGTCCACTTATGAATAATTATCTTACTCCTTCTTGCCCGAAGAGGTTGGCGCGTTCGCCAATCCTCCGTTCACTCCAGAAAACCCTGTTCTCTGTCCTTAAAGTCTATTTGTCAAGCTTGTCAGTTTTGGTCTTTTCCGAGTCTCAAAACAAAGTTTTATGTAGCCGCATTATAGAGCTCCCCGTGTTTGTCTCAGACAGTTGTGTTCACTTTCGTTCCCAGTCTTTCTTTGAGGCAATGAATAATTGAACACAGAGAGCTGCTGCCACTTGTCTCAGCTCACCCACACGGAACTCGGTTAAACTTCTGAAAATCCACCACCACTGCCTACGTCCGGAGGGCAGAAGCTGGCTGCAGTCGACTTGTTCTCTTCTCTGTAAAGAAAGATCTGCTCTTATCTATAGCAGGGACATGTGTCTCTGTTGCTACCCAGGCTGGTATTGCCTTACCCGCACGGGTCACACAGATTAAATTTGATACTGTAACATGGATGCAGTGGCTGTCAAAGATGGATTACCTCCGGGCCCACACAAGCAAACATCAACCAAAAGATGTACTCTGACAAAGGCAAGATGAACAAAATTAAAATGAATGCAAATATCACAAGTCTTTGTAAATGATCCAGCAGTTTAGCTTAAGTCAAAAATGTCATTGGTGATACCGAAAAGGTTCTTCAGGTGTAGCACCATGTGAAGGTTTCTGTGACGGTGGAACCCAACCGATGAGATCTTTTTTAGGCTTCTGCAAGAGGGTCGTCTCAAGAGCAGCCGACACACAAAAAAGGGTTCCGTGCCTCAGGACACTAAGGCAGACAAAACAAAAGCAGTCTCCTCTTCCCTCCCTGCAACAAAACCTTCACCGATTGGTTATTTGGAATCAGCGTGACGACGGCCTATTGGGTGGCCTGATGACACTTTCAGGTGTTTCAAGTGTGCCGGTCTTGATCATCTTTTGAAACAACGCTGACCAAAGCCTGTCCAGTCCTGAAAAGACAGAAATGAATAGGGCGTAGAGAGAGAGACAGAGTGAGAGGGGAGGGAGGGCGAGTGTGGTGTCTGTTAGGGGATCAATTAACACAAAAACAATCTAGGGGCCCTCAACAATAAGGCTTAAAAATGCTCAATGCGTTTAAAGGGCTGCTGCTAAAAATGGCTTTTGCTTTGACATTTGTGAGAATTGATTAAAAAATGGCTTTTGAAGAGACGGCTTGTTTTATTAAATATTGTATCCACTTATTTGTAGACACGCATGAGGGTGGCTAGGATGACTAATTGCAAAATACTCTCACTTTACAACAATACGCGGGTTCAAATCTTGATGTGATGGGAAAACTCACCCTTTGCTACAACCACTCTGAGTAAAAGTAGTGCTAAAAATGTTTTGTTCGAATTAGTATGAATTCACGGTGTGAAGGCATCTTTTACTTGGGTACAAATGATCTGTTTACAACAATGTAATGTTACTTTGCAGGGTGATTTAAAATGAGTTAATAGTGTTGTGTTCTTTGTAGCCTTGTTGCTATAAATGTATAGAAGATAAATAGCCATTTTAAAACGTTTAATTTAAAGAACAAAGAAAAAAAGTCTAGTTTCAAATTCATTTTTTAAAAATGTGTTTCACATCATTTTGTCCTGTGTGTCGCCCGGCTCTATAACCTGGAGACATTAAGTGTCCATGTTGATGAATTAAATATTATGGCTACAAGATCTCTGGTTTACATTTCCTTTCTTTTGTGGCTGCCTCTCCTTGGCAACTGTGGCCATGACAACAGGACAGAGGAAATAAAAGAAGAGGAGTGGAAATGACAAGAGGCGGCTCACAAAAGAGAGACAACAGACTGACTGTACACAGAGCTCAGGTCTAGTCTACATGATTACACAAGGAAATAGCATGTGAACAGGAAAATTAGTGTGTAATGAAACGTGAGCAGTGTTGTTAACTGGGAAATGAAGTACCAAAACCACAGCTAAATTGGTGGTCTCTCAATTACACAAAAAACTTAATTCTATTTGATTCCAGAAATAACATTTGTTTCATTTGTTAAGAGCTTAAGTAAAATGTTAACTGAAAATGTACAAAACTATTCAAGCTGGTTATTCTGAGCACCTAGTTGTCAACTTGTAGACCTTTGCGTGCACTGCCACCTAGTGGCAAACACCCAGTTTTCTTTAGCTTCATATACAGGGTGGGTGAAAAGTAACTAGGCATTAAAAATTGGTAATAAAGTCCATGTTATATCGAATACAAATTTATTGAAACAAAATGAACATGTACTTTATTACAAAGGAAAATGAAATATTTACATTTCAAAGCACTGGTGGCGTCAACCAGTTTCCTCAAACGGCCGGGAATGGAATGCACAGTCTTCCGAAGGAAGTCTTTGGGATATTGCTGAGAAGCTCTCTCGGCCGACGCCTGTACTATTGACGCAGGAAATATGAAATCCTATTTACGATCGGCTATTTAGACAGTGTTTTATCACGACTCCAGTGATACTACAAGTTCTATAGCCAATTTTAATGCCTAGTTACTTTTCACCCATACTGTAAAAGTGGCATCCCTGTACAAATATTAAAACTATAATATTTATATGCTTTACAACATGACTGACAGTAGGATTGTATGAAGTTTTACTTAAGAATTGCAATAAATGACACGACACAGAGTTGTGTGTTATAGGCATAAAATACCAATTTATTAATGTGCACAATAACACAAATTTTCCCTGCAGGCTAAAAAAAGGGGGGAGATCTTTTTTAAAATGTCACAAAGCAATACAGCAACTTGCAGGGCACTGGGATGGGAGAAGCTACAGGAGTTATGAGCGTTCCCCAGCAGGTCAAAAAAAAAGTGCCCACTATTGCTATTAGACAAGTCACACAGCTCAGAACACGAGAATAGAACGACACGAAAAGCTACACACCAGTAAGAGAAACAAAAGAAAAATTAAATTACAATACACATTTGTCAAATAACAAAGCCATATATATCAAATAGGAATAAAAAAACTCATGCTCTCTTTTACTTGGGGCAGAGAGAATGGGTTAAAAAAAACAAGAAGGTTAAAAAGAGGTAATCCTTGTGCAGTGAACCCTCGAGAACGGTGCCACCAGGGCGGCGCCATAGCACTGGAGAGCCCAAGAGCAGAGTGAGAACAAAACAGCAGATGACATGGTACTTCATCTGATGGATGAAGTAAGGGAGGGGCGAGAAGGCCAGTCTTCGTGGCCCTGTGATTGGAGAAAGTACCTCGTTTGGGTTGGAGCCCACAAAGACTGGCATCATCTTCCCTCTTCAACACCATCGCGTGTTCCTCATCGAGTTACTGACATTTGTGGAGGAATTTTTAAAATCTTGTAAAAGAGACTGGACAACATCGCTACTCAAAACAGTCTCACTGTATTGATGTACAAATAGAAAAGAAAAAACCTCTCGTTTCGTAATAAATATTTTCAGAGAGATTAGAACAATACTCTGGCATGCAGGCGAGCACAGTCTAAATTATGAAATTTTCCACAGAGCTAAAGAGCTAGTCCACCATATGCACATTCCCATTGATTGATACAAGCAAAGTAAGTACATAAACACAAACGGCAATAAGAATCCAACAGCCACATCGACGAGAAACTATTACAGCTTTTAAAACATTCTAAGTTTTGGGTTATATTGCTTTGCAATGATATCATGACTAGAAACTTAATTAATGCCATGTAACAATTTAGCCAACTGCCTAAAAAGGACACGTACACTACAGTCAAACGCAGCGTTTTCTGGAAGCCGTGACAAAGTAACCTAGCTAGCATTTAAAATCCACGTTCGAATCCAATTTATTGCATGTGATGCCCTTGCCCACTTCCTGTTTAACGAGACCAACGTCCACGCCAGCGACAGGCTGGTGCTCAAACTCATTCATAGCAAACCTGCTGTTTTACGGATGGTTTATTACAAAAGGGTTTTGGCAGAGCTGCCCCCCCTGACGAGGCGTGCGCGCTGGAGACCCTCCAAAACCGCACCGTCTCATTGGCCGGGTATCAACCAACCAGGCTTATCGAGGTGCCGATCAGTCCAAAGGCAGTGCTTTTGCTTGTGTCTTAAAATGTATGGTGTCCTATCTTTTATACGTAAAGAGAAACAGTTAATTCTGATTTATATTATAGGTTCAAGTTCATATACACACAGAAGTAATAAACACACTTAAGTGTACAAGTCATAACTGCTGAACATTGCTAATATTCCCAACCCCTCCCCCCCCTCCCAAAAGTTTTGATTTGTCACTCTTCTATTTCCTGCCACCAATCTGACTGGCGATCTGCTATTAGTACAGAATTAGCTAAAAAACCAACTTTGATCATTTCTAAGCACACAAAAAACCTGTAAGAGGACAAGCCAAAACAATTTGGGCCCTTGTTACCATGGCCACAACGCTACAAGAAATTAAGCTGTATATTTATATATTTTTAAAAAAAACCTCTCGGTTTACGACCACAATGACTCCTGGATCACTTAATTACGCAACTGATTGCTGACGAACGACCAATATCAACATTAGTGACGAGAATAACGATAATCTACTCTAACAAACTGTTAAAGTTTACCACAAAGAAACCTTTTATATTAAACTCTTACAAATCTGATTTGAATCTTATGTATAAATGCATAAAAGAAGAGAGAGTGCTGTATGTTGCAAGCCTAGCCTTTCAGACAGTGTCGCCAGAACAATGCTGGCGTCACGCCCGTGACTGTGCAATGGTTCTAACCTTTCAACCCCGTAAAAAAAAACATTTCAAACAAGACGTACATGAACCTTTCTGACAGGAAACATGTATTAAGTCCTGTTTGCCCAGGTCCAACAACCCCAACGCCACAGAGAGGAGACCTTGGGTCTACTGCTACACAAAACCATCAGCTTATGAAAGCCTGTGAAATCAAGTGGAATATGCTTATAGAGTTGTAATAGTTTATATATTTTATATATCTGTGTTAATATAAAACAGGAATTTACAGCAGTTTGCGCCTAGATTTCCCTTTAAAAAAGTCAGTGGCCAGACAAGAAACATGAATCCACACGCACAAACACACACACAAAAGAAACGCACACATACACCCACATAAGCACTTTCCACACACGATGGGAGCAGGTTACGGGCATACATGTATACACCCAGGTCACCTCGTTTGTAAAAGACTGAGAGGAGAAAGTCCAAATACGATCATATAAAGGAGAAATAAATCCATTCTTTAAAGCCAACCCACTGCCCCCCCCCTCACTGCATGCAAACCCCATCCCACCCAACAGACATGTGACAAGATTCAGCCAATGGCGGCTTGAGGTAAAAGTAGACAGAGTCCAGCTTAGCTGAGAGAGCCAGAGCTGCCCTGACCAATGGCGCAGGTTTGCTCACACTCAGTGTATATTACAAATTATAAAGACATTCAAAATCAAAAAAATTAAAAGTTAAAATGGCTCAATTTGATTTCGTGTGCATGGGAGGCCAGTGGCCTCTCAGTGCAGGACTGCTGGTAAAGGTTGGTTCTTCTGAGGCCGACCAAATAAAACTGGACTGACATACGGGCCCCTGGCTTTAGGACTGCTTTTCTGCAGAAGAAGACGCGACAGAGAGAACACGGAAAAGAGAGAAAAAACAAGGAAGAGAGAGAGAGAAAGAGATTATAGAGGGAGTGTAGAGGTGCGTCTCCTGCTGGTTGACATCAGGCGAAGTACATGGTGTGCTGCGTGTCATAGTGAATCTGGACAGCTTTAGCAAGAGCCTGAGGGTCTCGGCCGTTACTCTGTCCTGACACATGACTGCCCTCAGCACTGCAGAGAATAAGACCACAGAAACAAAACATTATCCAACACCACCAATATTAAAGTAATAGTTCACCCATAAATTACACTTCTGTTATGACTTACACACCAGTTTTTTGTATGCTTGGCACGTTTGATTTCAATGAAACACTTTGTTATAAAACTACTTCATGCAGAATATAGACCTGTTTTTTTGCACTACTCTGAAGGCAGGGTAGGCAATCTTTTCCAGAATATTGTTATGCTGGTTAAAAGTCTCTTCACATCCTGATAGCGATCACTTAGAGGTATTATTAATACATTTATATATTTTCTGTGGAAGGTGTAGGACCATAAAGTGTTCATCCAATCATTGCATTTGGTCCAATTGCATCCATTTTTAATATATGGGGAAAAAGCAAAGACATTCAGCTAAATTTCTCCTGTGGTGTTCCGTGGATGAAAGTCATAATGTTTCATTGAGACATGTCGTTTCAAAGACATCAGTAAACAAAGACATCAAACCACAACCTCATGTCAACACTGATATGTTTCCAACCTGTCATGGTCTTTGTCCACCAAGTGGTAGCGTGCGCGGAATGCCACGAGACGGGCGTAGTAGGCTGGTGCGGGGATAGAGACGGAGCGGGTGCAGCGCACGTACGTGTGACACAGCTGGTAGGTCAAGAGCTGCAGTTCATCGGCTGTGAAACAATTGTCATCCCACAAGACGTGATAGTGGGAAGGGCGACTCGTTCCCTGTGGGAGGCAAGACGCTCAAGTTTTGGGTCGATGACAATTTGTATATGTGCGGTTAGATGGCGGTGTAACTCACCTGGATACCAGCATGGCTGCACAGGTAGAAGTCAAATTCTGAAGGGTGTGTGATGGTGCTGTCCACCGTCGTGCCTGCTGGGACATTGCCACTCTTTCCGACCTACAGGGTTGGAACAAGACATTAAGACACACCAAAATTCCAAATCCTTATATGTGGGAACAGTGTTCTAGCCATGTTGATATAAAGCGACAAGTGACATGTTTTGCTAGTCATTTGGTTTCTACGTCAGTTTTGTGCTGATTACACTCAACTCTCATTGGTGCAAAATCCCGCTCTGCTGTACACTCAACATCAAATATATCCTGATTGGCAGTAATTATGTCATGTACAGTTTTGCTTTTTAAAAGAACAGGAAAAAAACGTATAGTTTATATTTAGGACACTTTTGATTTGATTCCCACTGTAACTGTAATTGGTAATTGTTTAATTACCATGTTTAGAATGTAGGATTTGTATCATACAGTTAACACTATTTATTATGAATGCCTACAGAACTAACATATTAGATTCGGTTCAAAGGTCTTTAACTCACTCGTTCAGCTTTGTCGGAGCAGAAGAGTCGAGTGTGATGACGTTTTTGCACTACGATGTAGGTGATTCCTGGTCTGTAGTCTTCCTCTAGACTGATGCATGCCTTCCTGATGGCCATCAGCTCTGGCCACGCGACCTGCGCGAACACCACCGCATCACAGACAAGTTAAACAAAATGAATTTAGCACTACTCGATTAAGTGCAGTTAAATCATCTGATTCCGTTCAGAATCTTCCCGGTTTGGAATCTTCTCTCTCACCTGCTTCATCTGTCCCTCAGACACTCCTCCACGGTAATATATGATGCGTGTGGGCTTGAAGCGGGTGGATTTGTAGAACTGAATGAGCAGCTCTCGCACCATGTTGGTGAGGTCCTGGATGACCTCCTGGCTGAAGAGCTGCTCCTGGGACAGGTCCTGGCGCGAGGTTTGCACACGAACAGTGGCACAGTAGCGGCTGGGGTGGCCGTCCATGCTTCCCACCACAGCAGCGATGGACGGTTTTTTCCCGTCGCCTGCCGGAGGGTGAGTAACATCCGCCCCCAGGAAGATGACCGGCTGCTGGAACACTGAGGGTCTGGTTACACACAAAACACAAACACATGAGGACCCACAACAGAAGCTGTTCTGGGCTCTTCTAGTTCAACAATGCAGTCTATTTGCATAACAGACTCTTTTCAAAACCTGCCTGTGATTGTTGCTAGGTGACAAAGTAATTTTTTCGGAGTGGACTAAAAATGAACATTACACACATGTATTGTTTGGCCCTGCTCTCATAACTTACATTTGTAGCTACAATTTGAAATCACAATGGAAAATATGGAGGCTTTGTGAAATTCATTAACCAAAAAGAAGATTTGAATGTTTACTTTGTACCCTTGAATATGAGCATGAATCCAGATGAAGAACCCACCTCTGATGTGGCACCAGCACGTTGTTGATGCCCCCTAGCTTGGCGTTGATCTTGAGGCAGAGATTGGACAAAGTCTGAGGGGAGGTCTTCACCACGTTCTTCACCTGCACGCACTGAGTGGCCATTCCCAGCAGAGTATCTCCCACACGTTTGACCTCCGCTGGACAAACACAAAAAAGCATTTCAGTAAAGTGTACTAAAACAGTTCAGTTCCGGAAGCAAAAGTGTGTTTATTTTGCAATGAACATTAAATATTGCACGCATAAATCATTATAAATAGACAATAGTTTTATATTGTGCCATCACTTTTAATTCGTATTATAATCATAGGGATGGGAGTCACCAAGTTAATAAACTAGTGTCTCATAAAATACTTTACTAGACGACAGTAAATCTTACTGTCGTCTTTACGTTTTCAATTACTTTACGCTACTATAAGCTTGTAAAGCCAATTTTAGAGCTTGTCGGCTTGGATCATGGCTTAGAACTCTTACATTCTCAAACTGACATTATTTGCCGTGGCTCTTTACCATAGACAGGTGTTTTCCCAGGCAGAATGACCACAATGAGCTGTAGACCCACATAAGACATCTTGAGATGTTTGAACATGGGCTCAACGCTGTCTGCACCCTGGGCGTACTTGCAGAAGCAGGGCTGGCCCTGGATGGGCATCCCTGCATCCTTGGAGATCTTGCGAAGCTGGTCGGTGAAACTCCTGACAAATACGCAAAGAATATTTCACATTTAGAGGCATGAAAATCATGAGGATTCGCGCATTAAAAACGATGCATTGAAACAGCCTGCACTCACTTGAGAAGATCTTCTCGGCATTGTTTCTGAGGGGCAAAGCAGGCCACAGCCCACACCTTGATCTCAATACCTGCGTAAAACTGCTTTCCCCTCATGTCCCAGACACCCTGGTTGGGCGTGGCCACAGTCTTGTTCTGGGGAGAGAGTCCCTACACTCTTAGTGAACCCTTCGCTCGATTCACAGGATACACTCATTACACAACACACTTCACACCCAGCCCCGCCCCATCCCACCAAACCCCACCCATCTCTGGCAGGCCTGAGCTAATGCCAGAAGCTGAAGATACACAGAAAAAAAACAGACCCACATTCAAGCTCCCCATTGGTTAATCACAGTTATGATGTCATATAATGTCAAGAGCTATAAAGAATTTAGTTTTGTGCAAGTTAAAGGTAAAGCTTTAGTAGTAAGTAAATGAATACAGTAACAATCCTGTTAAAAGGAGGACATGCATGAAAACAGGAAAATGTAATACAGAACAGAACTGCTCCAGTGTTCAGGGCTTGTGTATGTAATGAATGTATAGTATAACGCAATGGAAGTTGCTTTGGATAAAAGCGTCTGCCAAATGCATAAATGTAAATGTTAAAAGAGCCACAGTCAAACACATTACTCTACATTAAGATGTGGACTGAAACCTTCCGCTAAAAGACGAAATCTTCAAAATGATTGACATGCAATTTTTTTTATTTATTAAAAAATATATTTAAAACAACATTTACAGAATCTTGGGCTGTCACAGAAACTGGATTTTTCATGATGTTGAAGCAGGAAGCAGCCTCATTTTGTACGTGGTATTTGAAAAGTATTAAAGCCCATAACCGCACTATTTTGTTGTGATGCGAGTATCTGACAGGGCCACACCTTACCCCTATCAATGTCCAAAATCTGTGTTGTTTTAAAAGTTAAAATGTCATTAATTGTAACTGTGTCTCTTTTAAATAAATCTTATGTATTGCACTGAATGTTTCCTATACTTGATTTTTTTTAATCAATTGGATGTCAAAAAAAGCCTGAAGACTGGATTGTTTCTGAAGATGCAGGTGAATAACTTTTCATTTCAAAAGCAGTTATGACACATCAGTAACATTAGTGATTCAGAATGATCAGTTTAGTTTCAGTACATTAGCACATAAATCACAATGATCCACTGGTTAATGTCAAGTTAACGAGACTGATCTAGTAAAATTTAGTAGCAAGTGTGTAAGATTGCATATTCACATACAATAGTTTTTCAACAAACAAAACAGATCAGGTGTGTGTGTTCAGTGTGCAAAGGAATGAGGATAAGACTCTATTGGCAGGTTAATTTGGACAAAGACAGTCATAATGTTTTAGTTAAACATTATCCATAATGGATAAACAAAGTGGCTCATTAGGTATGAGCAACATATCAAAAGCTCATGACCTCAAGATAAACAAATTGAGACATTCACACACTGTTGAAGTCTTAGGGACTAGCAAACAGTTTATAACACAATGATCTGATCACAAATCAGGATGCTAAAACCACAGCAAGCTTCCTTATACAACACCAGTTAAGGCGCCAAGACAAACGTATAGAGAATTATGTAGAATTTTAGCCAAAACCCACCAGTGGAGTCTGATCGTTATTCCCTGGGTTAGTCCTTTCACCCCACAACACTCACGAACATGCCCACACACACGCCACTGATCCCAGCCCACCCGTACCCACGCTGCACCCGAGCCCCAGTACTCACCCTGCTACAGTCCCTCCCAGAGTCTGTACTCACCCGGCCCCCATACTGAAGCATGGGTGCTGGGAGGACCCGCCCGGTCACCTCTGTCATGTCATTGTGCACCACGATGCCGAACTCTTTCAGGTAAGGGTCGGGCCCGCCCACCATGCTGTTGCTTTTGACCTGAAAAGGTTTATAGAAGCTTTAGTAGTGAACTTCCATTTACAATGAAAGCTTTTACACACAGTTGATTTCATACTTTTTACTATTTTTATGCTTTTATCAAAGATTTCATGTGCACAGTAGCCGTTTCCTAGCAACAAGTGTCACAAATTCGCCTGGAGCGAGTTTGGAAAAACGGTTATACTCTGATGCTAAAGGAGTAATTCGGACAAAAACAAACCTCTCACAGTTTTGTTCAAACCGGTTTGTTCAACCCCGTTGATTCCTCCGTTACATCGTCTTCACTTTGGAGGCAAAATAAATGCCACGGCACAAACCATGACATGTTACCAAAACCTGACTATGAGGAGCTCCATGAGCTAAAACACTGAAGCAGTGTCCCCGTTTCTACACCACACTCACCAGTCTGCTGATCTCTTCCTGGCGGTCTGGGGCTGAGCGGGCYGTGGCTTTGATCATGGTTGAGGTCTGATTATCTGTTAGTTTCTTTATACAGCGCTGACCTGCAACTATGTTACAAACCTGCATGGAGGACAGAAGACAGTCATTGACAAGCCATCAAACACCTTCAATTCTGTGAACGCGCGTGCTGGGAAAATATGACGACTCTCACTTCAAGGGGCAGGTATGTGTGCTTCTGTTCCTGCCCTACTTGGAGGCAGGGCAGGTGGGGGTATTTGAGCTGCAGGCTGTACTTTTGTTTGAAATACTGGGCAACTGTGCACTCCATGGCTTGTCCGTTCTCAAGCTGCAAGGGAAATCTGGAGGAATGAGGAGACGATATGAAATGCATTAACTGGTGAGGTTTTTTTTTTAACAGAATGAACGTCGTTATTTAGATTGTGAAAATCAAATGTAAGAAAAAATCAAAAGCACTAACGTCTGATGGCTGGCTGGGCGGCGCGTGACGTTACACACGCGGTACTTCCTCTTCATCTGACCGCAGTGTGTGACCTCAACTTTCAGTCCTGCTCGCATACACACAAAACATCAACTCAACAAATCAAGTGGCACGCGAAACCAGAGGTTTCGGTCTATAATATGGTGCAACACACTTTCTGAGAAAACAGGTTTGCATGTACGATTATAAATCTGATAGCAGCACCCTCGTTACCCCCCTCACCTCTGATCTCCTTGGTGAACTTGACACGTTGTGAATCTGTGAGGGGTTTGGTCTGCTCATTGATGTTCTGGATGTCCAGAACCTCACACATGAACTCAATGACGGGCTGGGCTCGGTAGAAAGCTGTGGCTGACACTGCAGTGAGCAGAAGTTAAGAGTCAGGCATATTCTCAAAGCGCAAAGGAAAAATATATAGAAGGAAACGACTTCTGGAGATCAAAACTCATACCATCTATGTTGAGCATCATGTTCCACATGGCGGGACGGACGGACTGATGGAAGCCGAACCACACCTCCCTCCCCCCGCCCAGTGGGTGATAGTAACCCTCCGGTGGAGAGAAGAAGGACCGACCTACTGGGGTGTACCTGGGTTCACAAATTCACATCAGTTGTTTAATTTAAATATTTAAATATGCAAGAAATGTCATTAGTCATTCATTGGACTACATGGTGACTGTTGCCAATCAGCTGCTACTAAATAATGCCTTATGCCACGGTCACACTAGACTTTCAGCAACAAATATTACACACCAAAGCATTGGTTTTTTTTATTCACACATTTAATTTTGTTATTGTCTTGTACAAAATACAAAACTGCTTTTATCCATCTGAAAAGGTCCAAGGCCTTTTGTATCGATCTTGCACTGGTTCCTCGTTTTTACGTGACACATAATTCTGAACTGGGCAAATAAGGACTGTGAAGTTACCGCATGGAGGGCAGGTGGCGAGTTATGACATCCAGCGCCTGTACGGAGTCCTCAGGAACCTCGTTCAGGTGACCGGACAGAGCCTCCAGGAGCATCTGCAGACTGACCACTGACACCCACTGCAGAGACACCTTGAAGGTCTGATCTTTCCCCTCACCAGGCAATGTGACCTCCAGATCCACCTGGCAAGCACAAGAAGTTAATTACATACAGGTACAGAATTCACTACACTGTTGTATTGTATTACACACAGGGCATTCTTACCCTGTCTCTTCCGATGGGTAAAGGATGAGCCGTGTACATGTTCCTCTTGCCATCATATCCAGGCTGTCGATCCCCAAAGATCTGCATCTTAAAATGTCTCACCATTGTGTCCACCACCTCTCTGTGGAATAAAACACACCCCGAATATTACAAACACACTTTTGCTGATTTTCCAGAAAACTTTAAGCTTTTGCAAACTGCAGTGATTTCA
This sequence comes from Botia almorhae, assembly GCA_036877575.1. Classification (NCBI taxonomy): domain Eukaryota; kingdom Metazoa; phylum Chordata; class Actinopteri; order Cypriniformes; family Botiidae; genus Botia; species Botia almorhae. The sequence continues at coordinate 1,484 of JAZGTJ010006415.1, read as the reverse complement.
AAAATTTAAAGTTTTCACAGAAGCACATTTGCACATATACACACCCTCAAAGCTGCATGTTGGCTGAGAACTCGCAGGTGTAGTGATTTTAAAAATGGGGATGTTGTTTATTACCGAATTATTTTAACAATGATGCAGTGTCATCTATTCAGTCATCATTACATTCATCATTCAAAATTATTCAAAATTTATCCCTCTATATGATTGTAATTGGATCATTAAATTCAATTATATTTACAGCTTTAAGTTATGTTTACAACACGCCTTAAGAAATTTGCAATATTCAAATACTCCACAGTATGCTTTGCAACAATGCAAAATTGTGCTATTTAAGTCAAATTAAACAGTTCCGTTTGAACAAACTTGAATTTATTTGGATAAAAGGAATTCAAAGCCCCATTTGTTTAAAAGATGTCGTCCACTCACGCACCTGTTAACCCTGCGGGGTCTCTTTTCAGGCTTGATGTCAATGTCGTAATGGTAGACGTCGATCTTGGGGATCTGCACCTGGAAGTGATTGGCCAGCAGGCGAATCGGCTTCCCCACCGTACCCAATCCGGGCCGGCGTGGTGGCTGGAAGAGGGAGGTAGGGGCAGGCGGGCCTGAACACCAAAACAAACAAACGATCAGAAGAAAAGACACTTCCATGACAAAATGCTTGTGTTGCACCTACTGACTGAGAGATGACATCTATATAATGAAAAGACATCTTGTTTCATAAAAACACAATATGGTGAAAGTCAGGCGTTTAGATCATCACACGGATAACCACAACTTAACAAGGCGCCTTTGACCTTTAACCTGCCAATAGTATAAAGACGACATAGAAGGAACAATAACGGCCAATCATTAATGTCCTGCCCCCAATCCGCCCCACACAAGCTGTCCAGACAAAGGACCGTGTGTCCGCTGCAGTCATCCAGCAACAGGGTCACATGAAGGGGAAGGGGGGGTAACTGCAAATTCAGCTGGCACTACCCGCAAAACACCACATATAATGTGGTGAACAATAGCTGCCATTTTTTCATGGTTCATGTTGTATACAATATTTTCCCCTAAATTACGAAAATTATGACACACAGGTAGTAGAAACATTTAGGATTTAGATTATAATTCTAAAGATTTTGTATTAGAACAGTTTATTTTACACATTTTACAGATAATTTAGTAACTGGTCTGAACCAATAAAACCAACAAGTCAGACAAAGATTATCTACTTTGCAAACTGAAGTAATTGCCCTGTAATTTCTTTAATATTTTTGAAGCAGCCAATTAAAAACAATGCATTTTTTGCAATACACAGCTTTAATGTCCTCTATTCATCTTAAGCGCCACTAAAAAACTGAAAATACTGTGCTAGAAGCTTCAATCCAATACCCCTAACACAATCTTTGGGCTTTGATTTTTGTTATGGGATCGAAACTTCTAGCACAGTATTTTCAGTTTTTTTGTGGCACTTAAGATGAATAAAGGACATTAGAGCT
>JAZGTJ010006414.1:0-25000 GCA_036877575.1 Botia almorhae | reverse complement strand
GGTCCCCTCCCCCGGTCACCAGCATCAGGAAACGTCGAGGGCTGGAGGCCTGGTCCCCGCAGCAAGCCGAGATCACGTAGCTTCTCCAGCAGATCATTTTGCAAAGTCGCTGTAGCGTTTTTCCTGTATACACGGGTCTCCTTCCTCTCACAGGATAGCCATGAAAAACACTGGGGAACAACGTCCGTTCCAGATGAAAGGCGCTGTGAAGACCACACCCCGCTGAAGGAGGTAATGTGTGGAGATAAGGTATAGACTGACACGGCAGTACTACCCATGGAAAAGTCTCTGTTCAGTTCCTACCTACTGGAACGGCTCACTGCCCGCAGAGACCGGCAGCTGTATTGGCGCCAAGGGAAAGACACAGGTTCACCTATAGGGGCCCACAGCTCTGCAGATGTCTGCTAAAGAGGCGCCGTGCACCAACGCCCAGGTAAAGGCAACACTCCTAGTTGAGTGAGCCCTCACTCCGGGGGAGCACGGCATGTCTTGGGCGTGGTAAGCCAATGCGATGACATCCACTATCCAGTGGGCTAACCTCTGTTTGGAGAGGGCCTTCCCCTTCTGCTTCCCTCCGAAGCAGACAAAGAGCTGATCGGAGCATCTGAAGCTCAGAGTGCGGTCCACATAGATGCGCAGGGCGCAAACAGCAAAGAAAGGGCTGGATCTGCCTCCTCCGAGGGTAGTGCTTGCAGGTTCACCACCTGATGTCTGAAAGGCATGGTGGGAACCTTGGGCACGTAGCCGGGTAGCACGTAACTCTAGGCACGACTCACTGACCGACAATGCCTGCAGGGTCCATGGAGCAGGCAGGTGGCATGGAGCGATCTGAGTCGCTGCTGACCCCTGACTCCAGAGAAGTCAGCTCTCTTGTCTCTATCTCCTTAGACAAGAGAGAGCCATGATCGCAGCGTCGAGATGGGCATGCTCTCGCAACGAGGGCATGACCCCACCGTGAACGCTGCCTCAGCATGCTGTTTGCCCAGGCATGTGACACAGCGCTCATGGCTATCGGACGAGGTCAGGAAATGACTGCACCTAGAAACGCACGTCCACGTCCGTGGAGCTCTTTAGGGAGGAAAAAAACTAAATATAATTAGTTTTTTCCGCTAAAATACTCACCAAAGGAAATCGCTCGGCAGAACGTCGGTCTGCTGAAGCACGCAGGGGAACCGCCGAAAACCGGAACAGAACCGCTGGTAAACGCCGTCCAACGTAGCAGAACGCTGGCGAAATCCGCGAAGATGCGGAGCGAATGCGATTACACACACTCGGCTCTGAAGCAAAAATCTGAATGAAAGCGAGCAGCTGGCTCTTTCCTCTCGGGCCGATGCTCATTGGCACGTTTTTTTCTACGCGAAGGTGATATGGCTCCCAAGCAAGACCCCATACGTCATTCAGTTGACGTAACGTTGAACGTGACTGACTGAAAGGAAACTGTGCTTCATAAAAGTTACAACACCAAACACAGTTCCCAAGATTTATGTAAATCATTTAATGCATGCAGAAGATATGAGATTTTCTGTTCCATTTATTGCAATGTATTGTGTCACCCTGGCAACAACATTTGAGATGTCAAAAAAACCCTTGCACTTTAGCATCTTCAATGTCTTGGCATTATATTTTCCAAATTTGGTGACAATCCCAGAAATCCCCCAAGAGGAGTATTTAAAAATTCAGAGCCTGGATTTGACAAAAAAAACCCATCCAAAATGACCGACTTCCCATTGTCCAGCTTGATGAAAACAATATATGTACCAAGTTTGGTGACCATAGGCAAAAATGAAACCCTGTTACTTCAGCCAAAAGGGGGTGCTAGAGAGCTCCCCCACCACACACGTCTAAGCTTTTGCCTACACCTAACAGCTGACCACTATGATGTGTGTGCCAAATTTCATGCCATTTTAAGCATGTTAATTGCCTGAAATACACCTGAATGTGGTTTTACGAGTTTGACCAGTTGCCATGGCAACAATATTTAAGATATGACAAATCCATTTAGAACTTTATAACAGCCATGCCTCCACATTATTCTGACCAAGGCTGAAGTGACTTGGCTAAATGCAAGCTGGCTATTTTTATGTATTTTTAATGTATTTTACTAGTGCATTTCCTGTTGCCAGTTGGTGGCGATATGACCGTGACTCACAATAGTCTTATTAATGTCATCAGCACACCATAATAGCATATTTGGCAAGTTTGACATCAATCACTCAATTCATGCTATAGATATAAAAGACTAGTTTGCTATTTTTCGCCATAAGTTTACCACCTCACCATGGTAACACTGTTTGAGATATCAAAAATCCCTTTAAAATTTTTAATCTTCAATGTCTTGGCATGAGCTCATCAAGTTTGGTAAAAAATTACACATGCTCTTTTTTTTGAGTAAATCCAAAATGGCCAACTTCCTGTTGGTCAGAGCTAAGGGGTGATACATGTGTCAAGTTTCGTACAGGATTTCATGTGATTGTCACCAAACTTTGCCATGGTGAGGCGTTAAAATTATGGTGAAAATTGGGAAATAGGAAATCTCAAATATCTATGGCATGTATTCAGCGATTGACGTAAAACTTGGGAAATATGTTCGGTGTTGTGTGCTGATCACAATGATATGGCTATTGTGAGTCACAGTTACAGTGCCATAAACAGGCAGCAGGTAGTGTTTCACTTATAAAAGACTTAGACTTTCAAATAGTCAATTAATTATTCAATTATTTCATTATTTTAGAAATTAAATGCATGCGACAACAATGCATCGTTTTTTTAAAAACAATAGGTGGCGATGGTACCATAGGGCTTGGGCCTGTGATCGCTGCTTCCAGCTATATTTATGTTCATCAAAATACTTTTTAGTGCTCTTTTTGTCCTTCCTGAGGGGGTCTGTGCACAGAACTGGCATCATGCATACTTCAGTATGTAGTAGATAAGCAGCACCACTCAGAGATATGCAGAAACAAGCAGTTTATATATTTATATATCTTATATATTTATATATCTTTATATACAGTATATATATTTAATATTTACTATTCTCATATCTACTTTTGATTTACTGATTTATCAGATTGTGCATATTACGTGACATTTGTATTATACTGTAAATTATATGTTCATGACTGTACTAGGATTCCTCTGCATCATGGAAATCATACGGCCTTAACATATCTGCACGGAGGAATGGTGTTTTCGAATAGGGGTTGGAAATTAGAAACAGATCTGTCTGTTGTTTATCTGCTGCATGTGTGTATGCTGTATGTTTTTAGAGCATAAACAGTCAAAGGAAAGAAGTTGCATGTGCGCAAGTGTTTTTTATTTTATTATTTTTAAAACCGTAGATATGCAAATGTTCATAGTATTATAACCAGGCACAAACTGTGGAAGACCTTCCATAGACCATTACGCCAAATTTCATGGACGGTGATGGGGTCATAAAAGCACGAAAGGGCATCTATGTCATACATCCTTAGATTTTGATTGTCTGAAAGAACACACGGACATGCCACAAGAATGGCAACAAGACACAGCATCTCGTTCATGTACGTGTAGTGGTACATAACCGGGCACTGCCTTTTGATGGCACCTAATGCTGCATCATGCTCTCCGTTTTAATGCTATGAACAGGACTACCCACAACACCATACTGAAAAATAGTGAAAAATAGTCTGTACTAAGCATGTTTTTCAAAGAATGGATCAACCCAAGAGGACGTGAGAGCCTGGGGTTGAATCCATGAAATCATCTAGGGGTTAAAACCATACTCAGGCCAGCTAAAATTGAGCTACTATGGGTTAATGCAAAATTACAAGCTCAGAGCCCCTCCCTTGGACAGCATGCCAAATATGCATTCTTTATCGTAACTGATTACAACTTGTGAAACACCTTTTTGTGATCTCGTATCGTTCTATACAAAAGAAATGAACAATTTCAGTCCACAAAATGCACTGTAATAAGTTCAGAAGAGGCCAGAGAGTGTTTTAATTTCATGAACAGAATATAGGGTCCTGAGCAGTCTTACCTTATGCTGTAATTGCTTCAAATTGCTTTTGTATTCTCGCTCCCTTTGCTCCAGTCTTCTTTTCAGCTCTGCCTCTTTCCTCACACATTCAGTCTCTCTGTAAATCAAGCAGACTTGCAAATCAATGCAAACTCCACCATTAAAAATACAAGAGAATAAGAACATGACTCCAATAAACCACCCGGATTCATACTCCCACTAAGAACTTAATTTTCCAGAAGGCCTCACTACACTGCCCAGAATGATTATGCTATAAGGATACATTACATATTCAAACACACCTCTGTTGGTGCTCTTGTAGAAGTGTGATTGTCTTATTGTATTTAAGTTTCAGGGCATCATGTTGACTCTGGGCTTCGCTCAGACGCTGGTTGATGGCTTTACAAAGGGCCTGAGCATCAAGCCAGTATTGTTCCAACTTTTCAATGCGCTCTTTGCTGTCTTCCACACTTCTTTCAAGCATTGCACCTCGAGTCTCCAGGGAGTTACGATCTGCTTCATATTCTCGCAGCTTGAATATCAAACACACAAAGAGTTATGCAGGCCGGCAGGTATATGAGTTACTAAATGAGAAATTATAATTGAATACCTTCTCTTTCATCTGATTAAGCTCTGATACTGTAGCACTGTGTTTTATCTGCAGCTAAAATAAAAAAACAATTTAGTTGAGAAATGAGCATGAACTTTACAATGATGACCATGTTTAATACATTTTGTATGTAAAATGTATGTAATTCACAATATACCTTTTTGAACTGATGTCCTAGCTCAGTAGGATCTATATCTTCAGGTAGACAAAATCCTTGACTCTTGAGTTGTGACAAGTCATAAAATTTATCTTCGACCTCCTGTTCCCTTTCTGTCTCTTTCTGTTTATCCTGTATTAAGCATAAAATAACTTAGTGACTCAAGCATATATTGTAATGTTATGTTCACACACACACACCTCTTGCACAACACACATACCTGTTGCACAGGTTTTGTTTTAGCCAGTGGTTGGCCTTTCTGCTGGTTCTGGTGCTGATGGTCATGTATTTGGGATATCCAGTTTTCGTCCTGTAGCTTATGTGTTTTGGGTTTGTGATGGTCTTCATCTTTTGGCTCAAGGTTTTCAGGGCTTGCCTCTTGTTGTAGAGTCTCACTGATCAGACGAGCCACCTCACTCTCCACTCCTGGTTTCTCTCGGCCAATAAGAAATCTGCTTTAAAGTAAGTATGTGAAATAATTGCATGTAGTTACTTCAGTCTACGAGGGGAATTCCCCCATCAAGCTTATTTGAGGGGACTGATGAATTTTGAGGAGGCCTGTATTGTAGTCATTGTAGAAAGACATTAAAAACTATGCCTGCATTTTTAGGAGGAGTTACTCCATTCAATGTTTTTTTGTAATATGTATTATTTCAAAGCAGTTCAACAAACCCTCCAGGAAACCAGCCAGAGGCCCTTAACTTTGTCAATGGCCATGTTAATGCTCCCCATAGTTGTGTTAAATATGGGAATTTTAAAGTTGTGGAAATGACTGAAGATATTAAGTCCAGAAGCAGATTAAGTCTTGATACAGAGAACCTTGTTTCTAAAACAGTTATCATATATACAGAATATTAAAGACAGACAATATGTATAAAGTATGAATATATGCATAAATGTGACACATGATAAAAAGTGTTGAACTATCAGCAGCTTATAAGGTGGTGAACTATAAGCAGATTTATGTAGTGCTTTACGTTCAGAAATAAAAACGCATTTCTGCTTCTTTACATGCAAGCACACAAGCATGGGGAGAAAGAGAGGTAAAGTGCTGATTCACTTTTTATTTGTGGTTTATTTCACAACTATAAAAAATGTGCACAATACCCACAATCCTGTGCTGGACCTATATTGTGTATATTTACATCAAATACATCTCTTATTTGGTGTTAAGTGTACTAAATACAATTTAATCAAGTAAAGAAAAACTTTGTTTTTGACCTAAGATAAAGTAAACTCAACAATGGGGCCAGGGTTAGGGGGCTTGTAAGTGGATTTTATCCAGTCAATTGTAATTTAGGAGACGCCTTTTTCTTAAGCAACTCATTGCAATGGTAATCAAGGTCACGAACTCACAAGAGGTTAAGATGGGTCATTTATCCTGGTGTTCCTGGATAACAACTTAACTTTAAAGTAGTTTTAAAGTCTTTCAGTGATTTTAAACATTACAACACAGAAAACTTTACCAAGCAATCTGGGCAAATTGTCTAAAAGGTGAATTTAGCTTATAGGCGAGTAAACTGCATCCCTGTATAATACAGGATAATACTTTTACAGCAACCAGGGGTTAGTTGCCTTAAGAACACAATGGTGATAGCTAACAGCAGGGCATATACCAGCAAGATTGCACTTACAGGTTACCACCCACTTTACAGTGTCTTCTGTTTGGTGTTCTGTTTGTGATACTAACTTGACCAAACCTTTGGTATTCTTCAATATTGTTGCAGCAAACATCTGAGTGACACCAACAAGGCTGATTCCATCCACTTCCACTATCTGATCATTTATTTGAATACTGTTAAAGAGAACAACAACACAGCTATTATATGTGGATACTGCACATTAAGACCACTCAGACTTTAGGGTGTCACACCTACCGCCCATCCCTCTGAGCTGCACCTCCATCAGTGATGGTTTTTACAAAGATACCCAGTTTCTCTAGCCCTTGATCAGCCCCAACCCCCATCCCAATGATACTGATGCCAAGACCATCATTCCCTACAAAACAAAATTCAGAGAAAACAAAGGCACAGATATTGACACTATGATCTACAGGAATGTGGGAAATTTTATATCCAATGGGAAACACATTCTGGAGTGAGAACAGTAGTAAACCTTTCTGAATGTCTATAGGGAAAACTTCCATTTTTTCCACCCTCTTCTCCAGCTCATATTCAGCTGAAGCAGACACAGGATCCACCTCATCATTCCGGCGATCATAATCTTCATTAGAGAAGGTGTAATACACCTGCAGGAGTGAAAATACTCTTAGTGACCAACAACACACTCTGATTTCTTGCATGTGCTATGACCATAACCTTACCTAACTGATATCATGCTAATGTACTTTCATAGCTAATCCTGTTTAGGTTAGGAATTATTCAGAATTATATTCTAAACATAATTAAAAAGTAAACCTCAATTCACATAACTTTTAAAAACTCAGCTGTAAAAAGACAATCTTAGTTTAGAAATATTTGTTTATTGTCAATCCAAATTTGTTAAATTCATGTAATGCCTATTCAGCATTCAGTAACATTGCCCACACTGATAAATGACATGATCTACAATGATACAGAGAAGTCTTATAGATACAGTAGCAAAAACAGCATGTTTGTTTTCTTAAGGTAAAGGAGAGGGTGGAAAATGTAAAATGCATGCATATAGTGCAGTGACGTGTCTACACAGCTCTGTGTCACTGGCTGGTTTATTGTAGGTAGACACAGGCAGTTAAAGCAGGTCAGTCAATGACATTCATTCCTACGACTGCCACCAAAATTGGACTGATACAGAAGCAGAATTAAACAAAGCACTGCCTTCGAATCAGTCACTCTGACAACAGTTTGACCCAGCAAAGTGGCACAACCAATGCTTGTTTTTCAAGCATCTCCAGTTGTCATGCAGTAAACATGCACATCTGAACAATGCTCCTTTCTTGCCAAACATGCTAAAGCACAGTGTCTCTTTCTATTCATTTCCTCTCTCACTGGCTCCTTTAAGCAGTGGCTTTCTAGCAGGAATACAGGACTATTAATTATAACTCACAATAAGAAAGAAACAAGTCAGGTCAGGCACAAACCACAGACAAATTTTATCGAGGTTATCATACATCATAAAATTTACAGAAACTTACAATAGTTCATTAGATCATATTCAAAACCCATTGTCTCATTAGCATCTAAAAGAAGTCCAACACAAACATCTTTAGAAAGGAATACTTTACCACCAATATGAGGGAGGCAACTAACTTCCTGATAGTCCTATATATGGGAAACACCTCGGGTTACTTGACTGTAACCCTGTTCCCTGAAAAAGTGAATGATAAGCTGTGCTTCATAAAGCTAATGAGAATGTTTTTTGTTCGACCTGTTGTAAAGCCTGTGTGTCAAACACACCAAGAACTTAAATAACCCCCATTAGTGATGTCATTGGAATGCGTGTCTATTAATTCAAGATTCAAAGATTCAAAGATTCAAAGCGTTTATTGTCATATGCACAGTGAGGAAACAGGTTTACCTGTGCAATGAAATTCTGACTTTTCTTGTCCACAGTGAATGCCAGGACAGTTATATAAACTAAAGTTGAGAAAATATAAAATAACAAAAATGTAAGAAAATATACAATAAGGAAAAAAATATACAAAAAGGACATAAAATAATCAACTCTGAATATAGAATAAACATGTGCAAATTAAATAAACGTGCAAATTGAATAAACATGCTAATTAAATAGTGGAAACTGAACGGCGATTGACTTAAAGTCATGTGCAAAATGATTATGTAAATAAGATTCATAAAAAGAGATGATTAGATGCATATAAATGGTGGTAAACAGTCCAGCAGTAGGTGTTTATTCAGCTACCTGTTTCAAAATGTCTTATGGCTGACGGAAAGAAACAATCCCTCAGTCTTGTGGTCCTGCATTTCACACTCCTGTACCTCCGTCTTGAGGGTAGGAGAGTGAACAGTCCATGTTATGGGTGGGTCTTTAATGATGGAGGCAGCTCTCCTGTGGGTTCTGCGCTGGTAGATTGTCTGCAGAGAGGGCAGTGGAATCCTGGTGATCTTCTCAGCAGTCTTCACCACTCTCTGCAGTTGTCTGCAATCCCTCGCAGTAGTGCTGCCATACCACACTGTAATGCAGTTGGTCAAGATGCTCTCCACAACACAGCTGTAGAAGTTGCTGAGGATCCTGGGAGACATGCCAAACTTTCTCGGTCTCCTCAGAAAGTACAGCCGCTGTTGAGCCCTCTTGATCAGTTGAGAAGTGTTAAATGTCCAAGTAAGGTCCTCGCTGATGTTAACCCCTAAATATTTGAAGCTGCTCACCCTCTCCACTTAGACAGACTCAGTTCCTCCACTTAGTTCCTTTCCTCATGTCCACAATCATCTTCTTTGTCTTGTCCGTGTTGAGGGTGAGGTTGTTGTCCTCACACCATGTCACAAGACTGGCTACCTCTGTCCTGTAGGCCGCTCCATCCCCGCCTGTAATGCGTCCTATCACTGCGGTGTCATCAGCGAACTTCAGGATGGTGTTGTCCTTGTGGGAAACAAGGACAACACCATGTGTTTAATTGACATGAAACACACGTTTTAAGGTTATAAGGTTTGTCTGATAAGATATCTAAACACCCACAGCGCAGCAATAAGACACAGCATCTTATTTCCGCTTTTTCAGGTAACAGGGTTATAGTCAGGTTAGCTGAGATGTTCCCTATCAAAAGTTATATGCGATGTTGCATTTTATAACGCTAATGGGAATGAAAATACATACGCTGCCACATTGGAAGTGTCTGGAACCCTTAAGGTTGTGTGGTTTATGCATAGACATGGGAGAGGTCTTAGACATGACTTGGGATGTTGACTTAAAGACATGTGAGCCTGAAGTAGCATGGACATCCAAACTGTAAAACCTAAAAACCGTGTGTGGTGTGGACCTGCTGCATTATATACCAACTGCAAGTAGGCACCTCTTGCCAGAGCCCTAGAAGATGCCACTTTCCTGGTAGAATGAGCCTTGACTCCTAGAGGCAAAGTTTGACCGCATGCCTCGTAGGCCAGGGCATAATGCGATATAGTTTGGTTTGTGATGACCCACCCTTGGTTGTGACCCCCACAGCAAATGAACAGTTTGTCAGACGCAAGTCTGAAGAACACAAACTGGAAACAGTAAGTGGAGCCTTTCCTGCTTCAGCATAGTAAACGGTGGAGGGCAGAAAGCTTTGAGAATGACCAAATACACAATTAAGAATGAAACTTTAGGAAGATAGCCAGTGTGATGACTAAGTCCCAAAAAGGGACCCTTGCTCAGCCATCTAGCCCCACAAATAAAATGACCAATTAATGCATTTACATTTAGGCATTTGGCAGACGCTTTTATCCAAAGCGACTTACATTGCATTATACTACACATTGATCATTATACATTGAGTATGTGCAATCCCTGGGATCAAACCCATGACCTTGGCGTTGTTAACGCCATGCTCTAACCACTGAGCTACAGGATAGTGGTTGTTTTCCCACTGGAATTCCATCAGAGCATGGCAAGCTGAGAGAGCGGTCACAAAAACCCTGAGAGTAGCAGGACATGAGCCTGCTAATAACATCTCTTGCAAGAACTCTAGCACGGAAACAATCAGGCAGCGAACTGGGTCTGCACGGCATGCAGAACACCATCTCTCCAAGACATGCATTTTAAGGGTATAACTTCTAGTGGAGGGAGCCCTACAACTTAAAATACTTTCCTCCATGTCAGCTGGGAGCCCAGCATCCCTTAGTTGGTTCCAAACAGGGTAAGAATAACAAGAGGCCCTTGTTGACAGCCCCTGGCCAGGACCTCTGGACGCAGTGGGACCCAAAAGTAAGAAACCAGGATCTGAACCACATAAAAAGGGTATGAAGGCAGCCATGCGTCACCCTTATCTGACTCTGGGGATTGGCAGTCAGATAAAATCCGCTGGCTCCGATCCACAACTGAAACATTCTCGTGCAGCATGCCCAAAGGTATCACCGTGGAAGCAGTTGCCATGAGACCCAGAACTCTTAAAAACCGATGGAAAGTAACTTCCTAACCTAGCCTGATATTCTTCAGGGGCATTTTGAATGGACTCGGGGACAGCTGTGGAAACAACTGTGCCCACATAGTGGCCAAGTCCCATACAACCCCTAGATATGTCTGGGCAGAACAGAGAACGCTTTCCTTGGCATTGAGTCTTAACCCCAGAAATTCAAGGTGAGCGAGGATGACATCTCAATGTAAAAGCACAAGCTCCTGGGACTGGGCCAGAATCAACCAATCATCTATGTAATTTAGAACACTAGCAAGGAGCAAGGCCCTCTCAATCTGGTGATAGAGCAGGAGAAAGGGAAGAACCTGTTTCCTGCTGCTTAGCCAGATCGACTGCGAGCCCCATAATCTTAATGTGGGGCTCTGCCCTCGAATGAAAGTGAGGCAAGCATGGAGCACTTTAATTGTGAGCATCACAAATAAATACTAATAAAAACTTTTACTTAGTGCCTTAGAAGAAATAAAATAGTTCTTAAGGAAAATAGTAATTAAGACCATGACATGGTAGTCTAGTTAGTATAGTTTTCACCTACTTGATCTCAGCTACTTATCACCTTGAGTCAAAGTGTATGTGTTTGAATGGCAATGAAACATCTGACAACAGTGGCCACAAGATATTATATTGCAAGAAATCATATTGTTTATTTTTAACCAGACAACCTGTTTCCAAACTTAAAAGTTCTTAACAGCATACCTAAAATAATTGCAGCATACACCAGGAATAAAACACCCTGCATGCACACATACTGTACATAAAGCCTCAAAGTACTGATGGGTTTTGAAGAGTCAAAAAAAGACTACAGCTATTGGCAAATGAGAAGTTTTACTCAGTGAGACAGAAGATCCTTCCCTCCCAAATAAACAAGATTCCTTTTAAGTGTGACACTTTCAAGGTATCCCAGAGTCAGACCCATAGCTGATACACATTTCACTTCCTATTTAATTGTTAACCAGATGCACTGAGTCATATCACAGACCTGTGTGCAATTTGGTCACATAAACAATATATGACAATCTTTACTGACACAATCAATTTTACAAGAACAGTTTGCCAGTTGACAAACTAAAATCCAGCATGCACCATAAACAACATTATACAGATAATACATACTATAATGCATGTACTGCACATTAAAAATAATAAGTTTAATAGGATATTTCGCTGTCTTCCAAGAAAGGTGTGGATTCCAACTTGAGTCATACCTGCTGAGGCCAGAGGTAAAACCCTCAAGACATGAAAATAAATCCTGACCTGTTTCTTCATAAGTCTGTCAGTACAAGGAAGATTTACGATATTACATGCCTGTCCCAATGCAAGCTCTGACAGGACCTCTTTTAAAAGCTGTAGTCTTACTGTAAATGTTGTTGGTAGAAGGTGGTAATTTGCATTCATAAAGGAACACAGCTAAATCATATTTTTAAGAATAATTATTACATACAGTAAAACTAATTTCTAATAAATATAACATTTTCAGTTCAACAATAACTTCTTTCTAGATATAAAGATCATAGATCAAGTTATCTATTATATATCACAAACAGAAGACATAGGCAGCAAATACCTTCATGCAAGTACAATCTTGTTATATAAAACTGACTGATAGCTGTATTCAAACAAACATAAACAGGCTTAAATCATTTTTGAAAAGTAGTGGCTAAAATACCTTCTAAATCAAAGACAGCACAAAGTACAACAAATATAAATCTGTTTAAGTTTAAGCTTAATAAAACAATACTTTTAAGCACATATAAACCCTTCCTCTGATTATAAGGTATGCTTAAATGAGACATACCTTTATTGGTGCAGTAGAGAATCTGATTTGTCGTTTCAGATTTAAGTCTTCCTCATCAGAGAGGCCTGGAAGTTCCTCAAATTCCTGGGATTCCTTTTCATTTTGAAATTCTAAATCCGTCCTGTTGTCCTTGTCATCTACGAAAGCTGTGTTCTCAATTCCACAAATAAAGGAACTCTTTCTCATCAAGCCCTGATCATTGTGCTGATCTCTCCCTTTTCCTGTCAAGATCTCATCATCCATGTCTTGCTCATCATCTTCCACATCTAAAGCTTCTTCTACACATTCCTTCTCATCAACATCTCTATGCTGTTCTTCCTCTTCAATATCGGTAGCTTTCTCTCCCTCAGTTTCCCTCATTTCATTCTCTAGTTTAACCTCCTCTTCAGTTGGATCTCCCTTCAGTTTTACTTCCTCATTGTCTGTTTTCTTCTTTCCTTCTTTCTGCATTCTTAATTCCTCAAGAAATTTTCCTTCCCTTTCCTTCCTTTCTTTTTCAGACTGTACATGTTCCTTGTGCTCCTTAATGCTTTGTTTTGATTTCTTCTCAACAAATGTTAATTCAACTTCAATGCTGTCAGTTAACACACTCCCAGATTTGTGATTTGGTGATTGGTCCTCCTCTTTAGCCTCTTCAAAAACATCATCCTCAATATGTTCCTCCTCATTGCCCTCACTCTCTGATGATTCATTCTTTACTACCACAAGCTCAGCCCTGACTGTGGACAAACCAGGAGCCCTCTCGCAGACTTTACTCTTTTCTTGCTCCCAATGGTCTTCAGCTATATCTTCAGATGCATAACTATAGCTACTCCTTGATGATAAGTGGTGGATCTTTTGGTTTGTAAAGAGAACAGAGGGTTCTGTTGTGACATTAGCCTTTAAGGACTTGTTAGCATGCTCTTCAGTCATGGAACCAGAAATATATAATGGCTGCCATGTTTCATCCATACATGCTCCACTCAAAGGAGGTGTGTCTTGAGGGCCACTGCATAAATTAGAACCATTCAACTTAGGCAAACATGTTTCAGTAGGAGAATCAGCCCACAGGGAATAAGAGGTGGGGGAACCACAGATATCTGGGGATGACGGTGGATCTGAATGGTCACTAGCTGCAGAGGGTGACTGGGAATGGCTGATGGGACTGTGGGATTCTGTGGAGGGAGCAGCTGACAGAGACTCATTATCGCTGTCCAACATAAAATTCTCCAGACGTCTGGATATTGGTCCGGCATTCATTAACACGCTGACCTTTTGTGATGCTGTCTCACTTTCACTTCTGCCCTTTTCTTTGTCCTCCTTTCCATATGCTTGAACCTCTAGCCCTTGAATTTTGTCCTTCCCCTCTCCAGTAGCTGATGATTGTCTGTCTTGTCTCTCCACTAGCGGAGGCCAGCTGAGAACTTTAACTGAAGCTGATCTCACTGTTGGAGACAGATCTTTGAGACCACTCTCAAACAACTTCCTGGTCATTGAGAACTTCTCAGCCAGTGCTGTCTTGTCAATGGTAACATCCTCTATCATCCTTGCCTCAGAGGTGGTGGGATCAAGACTAGAAACACTACTCTGACTGGATCTGTAAGTGGTTGAATCAAGCGCAAATTTGCGTGATGATGGTTTTATCACACTGAGACTAGCTGGATTATGTTTTCCATCCATTTGCAAGAAAATATTTTTTATTGTGCTCACTTTGCTTTCCGACTGTTTGACTCGTCCCTCACTTTTTTCGTTAGAGAAGGGGAGAGTCGGGCTGACTAGTTCGTGCCCATCAAATGAACATTTGATTGTCTGAAAATCTGATTTATAAGCGTTCCTGTGTGGAGACGCGCTTCTTAGCACGCGCTCGTTTTTATTTTCACTTTTAATCATAATGACAAATTTTAAAAAGCGTATTGGAATTTTTTTAAGGAAAATGGATAACGCTGGTACTAAAAATACCGTATTATATCCAAGTGCATGGTACTTTCAAACTGGCTGCGATTGTAGACTCAGGCGATGGCTGGACTGACATAGTGCCAAACGCTCTTACCTGCAGCAAGAGAGAGAAATAAGAGAGAGATTCCAAACAATTCTTTTGCATTAACCATTATTTATTTGTCTTTCCGTTGTCTATTTTACAATCAACCCGCGTTTCAATGTAAAATTACAAAATTATCTTTATATCACTTTGATAAGTGTCTATATACTACAAGCATGTTTTTCTTTGTCGTATAATTCTCCTGTCAAGCGTCAAAAACGACAAAATCTGTTCCCATTCACTGCCGAAAAGTTTCAGCGGGGTAGTTTATCCATTTAAAGAGCAACACGACAGGACAAACAAGTTTAAACTCACCTGAACTTCATTCATTGTAGCAAGAAGAAACTGATAAAGCATATACGACCAAAGCGCAAACAATCACAAACTTGCTATACAACCCGTCGTTATTCCCTTTTCGGCAGCCTACATGCTTTTCTCTGTGCTCAACAAAACCAGCTCAACAAACCGTATGTCCACATGCGCGCTACCTCCTGCAGCGTCATACCCGCGGTACCTTTCCGGAGCGCGCGAAGCTTGGATAACAGTGGGAGAATGTCACCGAGTAAAAATGTCTCATCCATTACAGAGCTAAATCCAGATAGCGTTAGTGTATTAAAGACATAGTAGTTTCACAGTTTTTTAAATTATTTTAATTTTTACATTTTTATTTAAATATTACATTTCAGTGTTTAGCCCCTTTTAATCTAAAAACAAATAAAACTTTGTTTCATAACATTTAGATAAATAGGTTATCAAATTAAGCTGCTACTATTATGCACCAGAGTTTTGGGCCACAAATTTGCCATTACTGAGTTTAATCTTCCTGACAATTACAAGTAGGTCACTGTCTTAGTTCTTTGTAGAAGAGATGAGAGAAAAATTATAGAGAAAATTTGCAGCACATAAAGATAAATCTCATTACCACAAAACAAATTTGAACATAATGTGACAGTGAACATCTCAGACAGGCCACAACGAGGTAAACACTTTTCATTATCACACTAGACTACCAAGATTTATGATATACCATTCTGCTCTTGTCTCCCATGTTTGTCTTGATGTGGACTATGTCCTGTTGTAAAATGTAGTGTATGGGTGTCCATTAAACCCATGACAGATTGCATTTTGTAACTACATATTGAAAGTAGATTATCACTGCTGATTGCTGTTCCGTGTGACAATCAGTGTAACTAAAGCATACAATTCCATTTGCTAACTACTTAAATGATGCCTTGTAAAAACAATCCATAGGCATTTGTTACAATTGCAGAGCAAACTGAATTATCTTAATTTAAGGATTTCAGTTTTCCTAGTGTTTGTGCTGGTATTAAATTAGGTGATTTAAGCAGTACGAAACAGACCACCTGAACACTACCCGTCTCACACTGAATCCCTAGTTATGTAAGCACAATTTACATTGAATTTATACATAACCAAGCAAATCAACAAGTTTTGCCAAAGACAAAAAAGCAAAAGGAACACTTACCATGTTGTTGATAATCCTTTTCCTATGAAAGAATAGTTTTAACATGTAGGTTTAGATTTGTTAAATAAATAGGCTTCTGTAGCCTGTGTCATCAAGCCAGTAGTCTTGTTTCAGTATGTCATGACCTGTGTTTTCTTTTCAGATTGAATCAGGTTTTGATATAACGCTTTATCATTGAAGTTCTTTTTGCTCTGTCTGGGTTTGTTACATGGCCTGAATTTGGTGCTGTTTTCCCCAGGTGGCCTTAGGACCTAGATTATAAAAATATCACCCAATCAAAGAGGCAGCAAGAATGAGAGAGGGATTCAGTAAAATTAGTGAAGATTGAACTGCCGTATTGTATACATAATCTTAGACATAATGAACTGTTGCATGTACTGTCATCTCTTTAGGAAAAGAATCAGGGGTTAAGTAATGAAAGCTTGGAAAACTCCTAAATCTGTAGTTGATGGTCATAAAGATCATGCAAGCTTCATGATGATAGATTGAATCAGGGAAACATAAGATTTGAGAGTTTGTGATTAAAATGTTTCTGCTAACAAAACATGGAAATGGAAAACCTGTGTAAATAGGTCTGTGGTAAATTTGTATTTATATATGTCAATGTCTGTAACACATTTAAGATCTTAAGATGTCTAAAAAACAGCTCAAACAGTGACTTTTTAAATCAGTTATCAGTTATTTGTAATTGATGTTTTTTAGGTTTGTTATAATACAGATTACATTTAATTTTTTCCCATATTTTCTGCTACTGGGTCATAAACATATAACTAAATATATAAGAGACTTTTTATTGCATGCAGTAAATAAAAGATCTGAGCAGCAATGGCACTACAGTTACAGACACAGATGGTGATCTATTTACAACTCTCAATTTAGAACTTAACTCAGTTTCCCCTGTGTTTTGGCCTGCTACACTTTGTTTTTAATTATTTATTATAACTCAACACACTAATAACAATAACAATAATAATAAACTCCCACTTAATGACAAATTTAGTGACTTTAATTTAAAATCATAAAATCATGGAATCACAGAAATTGAATTATTTCTATTTTTTCCCTTCCCCATCTGCACTTAGCAAAAGCACTTACAGACTCCCCACAAACTGTCAGGCTTGGCCCCCTCAGCACTGGTTCCCCACAGGGCTGCGTTATGAGCCCTCTACTCCTACTACACAAATGACTGCACTACTACTCATTCCACCAACACCATCATCAAATTTACTGACGCTACAGTGATACAGTGGTAGACTTATCTCAGGAGGGGGTACAGTGCATTCAGAAAGTATTTGGACACCATTCACTTTTCTCAATATTATGTTGCAGACTGATACTACAGTTGTTTAAATTGATCTTGCTTCTTGAAGCAAATTCATGAAGCACATTTGGCAGCAATTACATCCTTAAGTCTTTTGGTGTATGATGCACACAAGCTTTGCACACCTGGATTGAAGAATTTTTTGCCATTCTTCTTTACAAATCCTCTCAAGCTCATCAGGCTGGATGGGGACTGTAGGTGGACAGACATTTGTAGGTCACTCCAGAGATGTTCTATAGGGTTTAAGTCTGGGCTCTGGCCACTCTAGGACATTTACAGAGCTGTCCCTAAGCCACCTTCTGGCTAGTTCCTGAGCACTGTGGAACAGGTTTTCATTGAGAATATCTCTGTACTTTGCTCCATTCAGCTTTCCCTTAACCTTGACCATTCTCCCAGTTCCTGCTGCTGAAAAACACCCCACAGCATGACGCTGTAACCACTATGCTTCACTGTTATTAGGCAGGTGAAGAGCTTTGCATATTTTTCTAAAGACATAATATTTAGAATTGAGGCCAAACAATTTAATCTTGGTTTCATCAGACCAGAAAATCATGTTCCTTAGTGTCTTAGTCTTCCAGTTGTTTTTATTGCAAACTCCAAGCAGGCTTTCATGCGTTTTGCACTGAGAAAAGGCTTCTGTCTAGCCACTCTGCCATAAAGCCCAGATTGGTGGAGGTCTGCAGTGATGGTTGTCCTTCTGGAATGTTGTCCCGCTGCATATGGATCCCGCTGCCTCAGTGTCTCCGTTACACAGACAGTAATGCTTTGATATCATTGCAGCTCGTAAGACATTTCTTTATGGCCACTATACATGCATGACATGATTACATAACCATGTTGCATTTCTTCAGTAAGCATCATAGGAAGAGTAGCGAATTAAGTGTTTGTCTATTTAGTTAGTTTTAAAACGGAGATTATATAAGAGTTAGTCGACTAAAATTTTAAAATAATCTATATTGTGTTGTATTAAATTGAAAAGTTTTTATGCATTAAAAGATATGTCCACTATAAAATGATTGATGTCTTTCTTTCCTCAGTCAAAAATAAAATATGGTTCAAGAGGAAAACATTCCAGGATTCCAGTCTTCATCATTTTGAAGGTCCAAAATACAGTTTAGGTGCAGCTTTAAATGACACCTCTCGACCCTACAAATCTTGTCCAGCGCAACGATCAGTAACTTTTGGAAAACATTTTTACATACTATCACGGGTGAGGAATCACACGACAAGGTAGGCGGTGCAAAAATACCCCGGAGGGTGGATTTATTAAATAAAGGTGTGTGAGAGATGCGTGGGAGAAGCAGCAGGGCTGGCTGCTGGTGCAGGTGCTGGCCCTGGTGCGGCTGATGCGGCTCGTGCTCGGGGTTGCGTCCCTCCTGGCGACGCGAGTGTACGGTGGCTCGTGCTCTCAGTGGCTTCCGGCCACTCGCTGCTCTCGGCGGTTGCGGGGGACACGCAACGTATCTCCGGCTGGCGGCACTTTCAGATCCCGTGTTCAGTCCAGTCTTTATCTTTCCTCCTATCTTCGCCTCCATCTCCCTCTGGGCGGAAGGCGGCGGCGTTTTAACGCCGCACGGTGACGCGGCGCAGCTGTGCCCGGTCCGCCCGTGATGAGCTCGGGCAGGTGCGGCACGTCCGTTGCCAGGGCGACGCTAACTGCCCCGGTGTGCCTTGTCAAATTCTAAGCGCCGGCCTGGTCCCAGGGGCGACAGTGGATAGCGGGGGAGTAACGAGGGGAGGGCGGGGAGAGTGTGGGGCGCCCTCCGGCGCGCGTCGCTCCTGGTCCACCCTCCGAGGGAATGGCTGCGTCCTTTCCCCGGACTCGTGGTGTTGTCCGGCGTCTGCCAGCTCGACCTCCTCCCCGCGGTCGCGGGCCGAGACGGGGTCCTTCATCCCGTACGCCCGGCAGGGGGACCGCGGCAGGGCTTGGGGAAGGCGATTGCTGACCACCCGTTCGGTGACCTGCGCGGTGGTGCGCTCTCCTTCGAGCGGCCCGTGGCGCGCGATGCGGGTCAGGTCGGGTAGCGGTGCATCGAGGTCCGTGTGGCCGCGCATGGTCGCGAGTCCTTCCTCCGTCCGGCTCTGACGGGTGGTCAGGTGCTCAACCAGTACCTGCTGGCTGACGCTTACCTCCGTCAGGCGTCGGAGCAGCTCGTCCATATTTCCAGGGGGGGAAAGGCACGCCGTTCTCCTCTGTGAAACAACAGAAAAACAGTTTAGTGGGGTGCCGCCTACTCTTGTCGGTGATTTGTCACTATTATGCCCACATTCTCCACCAGTTGTCACGGGTGAGGAATCACACAACAAGGTAGGCGGTGCAAAAATACCCCGGAGGGTGGATTTATTAAATAAAGGTGCGTGAGAGATGCGTGGGGGAAGCAGCCGGGCTGGCTGCTGGTGCAGGTGCAGGTGCTGGCGCTGGTGCGGCTGTTGCGGCTCATGCTCGGGGTTGCGTCCCTCCTGGCGACGCGAGTGTGCGGTGGCTCGTGCTCTCAGTGGCTTCCGGCCACTCGCTGCTCTCGGCGGTTGCGGGGGACACGCAACGAATCTCGCACTTTCAGATCCCGCGTTCAGTCCAGTCTTTATCTTTCCTCCTATCTTCGCCTCCATCTCCCTCTGGGCGGAAGGCGGCGGCGTTTTAACGCCGCGCAGTGACGCGGCGCAGCTGTGCCCGGTCCCCCGTGATGAGCTCGGGCAGGTGCGGCGCGTCCGTTGCCAGGGCGATGCTAACTGCCCCGGTTCGCCTCGTCACATCACCTTATAAGCATGTTTCAAGCATGAAAAATTTTCACTTTGATCTAGCTCTGTGATAAGTGTCTTTGAATTTAGGCATTAATCACATTGGAAATGTCAGGCTACTTTTACGTCCAGGAGTAAATTTTTATTTTTTCCAAAAATTACTGATCCTGAACCCATTCTTCCCTCTAGTATGATTGTCAGCTCGATTCAATGTTTCCTGGATGAGGACATCGCAGCTATATAAGGCACTTATTTGTCGACTAGGGTTGAGAGGAGCCATTTGAAGCTGCATTGAAACTTTATTTTGCACCTTCAAAATGATGAACCCTATTCAATTGCAAAGAGAAAAATCCTGAAATGTTTTCCTCAAGAAATCTAATTTTTTCAACTGAAGAAAGAAAAACAAACATTTTGGATAACATGTGGGTGAGTGGAAACCATTTAAGGATATCAAGATATTAGCAGATTTATTGTAATTATTGATATTATGTCTTTAGGGATACCAAAGTTGCGAAAGACATAAAAGTACTAAAGTAGTTTACATGGCCGTTGGGAGTCGAAAATTTATCCATGGCTACTAAGATGCAGGTGTTTCTGTCTGAGGCTGGGAGATCTGTGATGAAATCAACTCCCAGGTGTGACCAGGGATGCCGGGAAGAAGTTTTACAGCTGGCAACTGACGAGGTGTTCGAGCAATAGCACATTCCCGGCATCCTTTACGTACCTTTTCATGTCGTAAACCATTCCAGGCCACCAGAAGCAATCCTTTATCAGCAAGAGGGTTCGATTGGTCCCAGAATGACCAATGCCCAAAGAGGTATGCACTGTATGGATAAGATGTGTTCATTGATTGTGAGGAACGTAGGTATGGTTTGGGGGCCCCCCGGAGGAGCAGGATCGGAGACACTGGTGGCTGCGATGTCCTCATCCAGGAAACATTGAATCGAGCTGACAATCATACTAGAGGGAAGGATGGGTTCAGGATTTTCTGACAGATCATCTGGAGCATGTTGTCTTGAAAGACCATCAGCCTTGGTATTCTTAGTCCCTGGATGATAGGAGATGGTAAAGTGGAATCATGTGGAAAAAAAGGACCCACCTGGCTTGCCTGGATATTTAAGATTCTGATGGTCAGTGTATACCACAAAAGGATGGAGGGCCCCCTCCAGCCAGTGCCTCCATTCCACAAGGGCGAACCTGATGAGGAGAATCTCTATTCCCAATGTCATAGTTTTGCTGCGAGGATAGCTTCTTTGAGAATAAGGCACATGAATAGAGTCAGGGAGGATTGCCCTGCTGCTGAGACAGGACAGCTCCAACTCCAACTGGATGTTGAAGAGTCAACCTCGACAACAAAGTTCTTTTGTGGGTCAGGTTGGAACAGGAGTAGAGCCCATGTAAAAGCTTTCTGGAGGATTCTTATGCCATTGGTAGCTTTGGGGGTCCAGGACAAAGACTTGGGCTTGCCTTTCAGGATGTTGGTAAGTGGAGCTGTAATGGAACTGCAGTTATGAATGAAGCGTCGGTAGAAATTCGAGAACCCAAGAAATCGTTGAAGCTCTTCTACAGTAGTTGGACATGGCCAATACCAGAATTACAGGAGTAGGGGCGACAGTTCTTGGGAGGTTAGGGAAACATAGAGGAAAGCAGTATGTGCCCCACTTCAGGACTTCCCCAGTGGACCACGAGATCATGGATTTGATGGAGGGATCATGGGAAATGAGCCATGGGCACCCTTGGACGATCCCTGTGGTGGATTTCTCCAGAATCAGTAAGCAGATTTCCTTAGTGTAAAGCTGGCTGACTTGTATTGGATAGGACCCATGCAGTATCGGATGTGTCCTTGACCGAGGGGGCTCGGTTATGGGTTGAACTTTGTACGGGATATCATCTCAAGAGTCTTTTCTTAAGTTGAAGTTGATGGCATAAGTCGGCGTAGATGAAGTTGCCAGCTGACCCAGAGTGGAGGAGGCATTGACTGTAACACAGCGGAGAGAAGTAGTGAGTTGTACAACAGTGGTAAGTGGATGTATGTTAACTGGAGAGGAGGAAACCGCCTTTACCACGGGTCATGGAGAACGGATGGGACATGCTCATATTACATGTCCCCATTAACCACAATACAAGCACAATCTCTGGGTCAGCCAGCATTGATGTTCCTGTAGACTTTCCTGTAGCTCAGTGGTTAGCGCATGGTGTTAACAACGCCAAGGTCATGGGTTCGATCCCAGGGATTGCACATACTCAGAAACAATGTATAGTATAATGCAATGTAAATTGCTTTGGATAAAAGCATCTGCCAAATGCATAAATGTTCCAATGCACTCAACCACTAGAGGTTGTGGAAACGGAGAGCATAATCTTGTATGGAACTCTTGCCTTGTTTTAGATGGTTTTGAAGCATCTTCTACAGGTCATCTGAAAACCTTACAGAAGTGAGCAATGGAGGCATTTAGGGATTTAGTGACCGATCCATCTGGCTGCCACAACAATTTAGCCCATTGGAGTGCTTGACTTGTTAACAGGGACAAAATAAAGGAGATTTTAGCCCACTCTGTTGGAAACCGATGCGGTTGTATCTCTAGGGCGAGCGAACATTGCAGGAGGAAGCTGTTGCAATCGTCCGCCGAGCCAGAGTAGGGTACTGAGTTGACTATGTGACTGGCAGTGTAGATCGCTCCAGGTGAAGTGACAGGTGCTGTTGTCGGCATGGATGTGACAGGGGGATTGAGAACGCGGTGAAGTGAATCCAACAGCTCCTAGAATGGTAAGTCAGGCTCAAGACACTTATGTGTCTAACATGTAACATGTCTTACATGTTAGTAAACCAAACAGGCAGATTTATTTAACATAGGAATGCAAGAAACTGGACGCGGGTGAGTAATGGCAAATATTAAGTCCTTTAGCAAACAGATGAAGAGGCCGACAGATGTGATTTCTTTTACCAGGCTTGGGTGATCACAGAGTGGCTGATGGAATTCCAGGAGCTGGTTTCAGATGCTGGGTGCGGGTAAGTGGACAGAGCACAAACACAGTAATGCAAAGGGGAGATGAAGCGGATCGGGGAGCTTGGAATCGTGGAGTCAAGTAAAGAGCTTAACATTAGAATGAGTCCTTTTCCAAACTGGAGACCAGACAATGTGACTGTGTGAGTTGTGTGCTCTTATAGTGGTGTGCTGGTGATTAACAGGATAATGGTCAGGTGTGCGTGGTTAGAACTTGGGTGATTGTGATCGTTGATTGGTGGAAGAGCCTGGTGTTTTCATGACATTTATCACCCAAATTCAAATAATTTAGGTCAGTGTGTGGTGAAATATTCATTTGAAAGGGGAATTGTGTAATTCATCATATGTAAATAGTTGGAGGTCATTACTAAGGACACCAAGCTGTCTAATCGAGATTCAGTGACAAAGGACACTTTATATGACATTTCTTATTAAATTAGGAGTTCACTTGCAGAATGTAGCTCTTAATTTTTAGTATTTTAAGTATTTTGTAATCTTATGAATTACTGTACTGTGGTTTGGTATTGCTACGGTGGAGGCTCCAGCTTCCTCTCTGCTGAGCCTCCGGAGGGAGCCGTCACCGGAATACTGATCAAAATCATCAAGGACTCCATTTCCCAGAATGCTCCACATGAACTGATTACTTCCTGTTTGGTCACCTGTTCCACATTATCACTTCCTATAAAACCAGACTGTTTGCCATTGCTTTTTGCCAAGTCTTGATTTGTCCCGGCATGAATTCTAAGCATTATTTCTTGTGTTTTCTAGTTTGTGATTTTTGTGTATGACTTGGATTGTTTATTGGATTATGATTGTTTGCCGCCTGCCTTTGTACTTGGATTTGTTCTGCCATTTGTTGGATTGTTTGCTGCCTGCCCCGACCCTTGCCTGTCTATCGTTTACTCTTCTGATTAGTCCATGTCATACCTGTTTGCCGTTGTCGACCCTGCCTGTCTGTTGTGAAATAAATCTACTGCAAATGAATCCTAACCTGTCTGACGCTTCGTTACAGGTATAGGCTGGTGTTGGTGATTTTAAAGCAGGTATCTCAAAGAATGGGCAAACCTGTTGAGCATGTCTTTCTGGCATACACCTTGGGCATCAAGCAATTGATTGTGGGCATCAACAAGACGGACTGTACAAAACCCAATTATAACCAGAAGTGCTATGAGGAGACTGTGAAAAAAGTCAGCATTTATATCAAGAAAACTGACTACAACCCAGATACAGTGGCATTTCTTCCAATCTCTGGATGGATGCTCTATAAAGCCTGCTTCATTAGCCAAAAATCTGGGTGTCATTTTTGATAACAATTTATCGTTTGAAAGCCATATTTCCAATGTTTGTAAAACTTTTTTTTTAGCTTAAAGATATATCAAAACTTCAACACATGCTCTCGAAGCCAGACACTGAAAAATTAATTAATGCATTTATGACATCAAGAATTGATTATTGCAATGTCCCCTACTTGGTGGCTGCCCTGCAAGATTAATCCTAAAACTCCAGATGGTTCAGAATGCAGCAGCCAGAGTTCTCACAATAACGAACAAGTATGACCATATAGGCCCAGTTTTGTCAACTCTACACTGGCTGCCTATCAAGCACCGTATACATTTTAAAATCTTGCCTATTACTTACAAGGCCCTGAATGGTTTAGCTCCTCAATACTTAAGCGAGCTCCTCTCCTATTATAGTCCTTCAGGTTGGATCTGAAGGTTCTGGCCAACTGTTAGTACCCAGAATTTCAAAAACAAGTGCTGGTGGTAGATCCTTCTCGTATTTGGCACCCAAACTTTGGAATAGTCTTTC
>JAZGTJ010006413.1:0-25004 GCA_036877575.1 Botia almorhae | reverse complement strand
ATATTTGGTTTGAAATATACGTTCATATACGTATAAGCTGCAGCGCGCCACTGTGTGATGTCGCGCCACTGTGTAATGCCACGTCACAAGCTTTATGCGTCTCTATAGTAACTGGACTTGATTCGTTCCAAAATAATGGTCGCATAAAAAAACTCACGCTGTGGGGTCTGTCGCCTGAAAGAAAACTCACGCGCGAAAGGGTTAAAGTAGTATGGGATTCTACCATGTGAAAAAAAAAACTGTTTCTCACTTTGGGTCCCACTCTGGAGGCATGCTGTTATTGCAAATCTCTCACGATGAACGCTTCCCTCAGAGACTGTGGAGCAGTTTTTAATGGCTGCCCAGCCATGGTAATTGTAAGGACCCTCATCTGTCTTGGCACATTAACTACCTAGAGATGAGGGCTGTGTTCCTAGGCATAAAAAACCCATATCTTAGGGAGGAACTACCACCATGAGTAAATTTGCACAGACAACACTACTGTGGTGGCCAACATCAATCGTCTTCCCTCCACCCACACTGGGGCTGGCATCTTGTCAAGATGCCAGCTCCGTCCAGAAGTGGTAAAGTCCACATGGAAGAGCGGAACTGGATCTGGTACAAGGAGTCAACCGACTGTCCCCTTTGGTTTACCCTCACTCGTCCAGCTCAGTTAGGGCTGTATGCCATAGTACAGCCAAGGCTCCATCTTTACACATTTCCCTTAATAGCTCTGCTGTCAACAATCCTATCCAGAGTTCGCCAACATTGGGTTTGCCTCTTGCTAGTAGCTTCGTTCTGGCTCACCTGATCCTGGTTCTTGGATTTGGTGCCTCTCCTAAAAGATCCCCTCTTCTAGTAAGCTGCATGGCCTGATGTGGCAGTTGTTTGTGTCTAGATGTCGCATCCACCAGGTGTCACAAAACCCAGTTTACTGCTCCATTGGTTCAGTGCTGGAGTTTCTTTAAGAGTGTTTCTCTGCAGGTTTGATGCCTGCTATTCTTAAGATATATGTGGCTGCCATCTCTGCCAGCCATGTAGCCATCAATGCTGCCTAAGTAGGGAGGCACCCCTTGGTGTCTCGATTCCCACAAGATTGTCAGATGGCGGAAACCTGTCAGGTGTGAGTGCTTTCCTGGGATCCTTCTGTTGTCCTGAAAGGCTTATCAAAAGCTCTGTTTGAGACCTTACGGTCAGCCCCAGATATCTGTGGGCCCTGTTGGTTGCTTTCGTTTTTGCCCCTGGCATGGTTAGAGTTATATTGCACCCTAGACAGAATTATATTCCTAAAGTGCCATTTTTGCCAGTCATCCGGTCATACTTCAGGCCTTTTTTCCTCCGCCGCATGGCGCCTTAAAGTCTTTGCCTACTGTTTGCTGTTAGGGCTTTGAGGATTTATGTCCACTTTTATCCTCTATGAGTGAGGCATTGCTAAAATAGTGTTTTGTAGGTTAAGCTACAAGAAACCATTCTAACAACTGCAAATCCAGAACACAGTTATCTACATCTCAACACCTAAACTCAACATTATGGCAAGGAATGTTCTTGGAACGTTGGCTACCATTATCGTTAAATTCTCCCAAAGTTAACAAAATTGTTTTTGCAGTAGCATTAGTAGAATGTTTTTAAGCATTATATATCATATAACGTGTCTAAACGTTACTCTTAAAAATGATATTCTTATGTTGTTAATGTAACATTTTAAAATGAAAAAAGTTTGAATAATGTTCATATAACCAAGCAATAACATTAATATAATCTAAAAAATTGACGTTTTGAATGTTCTTAGAACAAAAACATTTTTTTTTGTTTTTATGATTTAAATGTCAGGGAAACATTCTTACAACCTAAAATTGTGAGCTGGGTGGATGACACAGTACATGCCACAGATACAGACAAAAAAACGTAAGGTCAAGACGTGAAGGTCAAGGGGGCAAGCAAGACAGTGACAAAATAAAACTGCATCAGCAAGTGACTGGTCTCTAGTTAATAATGTTAAGCAGATGTCAGGTTGGCCCCAGCTTGCAAAATGACAAATGGGCAGGTCAAAGTAAGGGTAACAAGGTGTAATTCACCAACCAAAATGGAGCCAGCTGTCACACTTCATAAGGGGTTGCACACCTGTCTATTGCCGCATCACTGAAAACGCCAGACTTCAGGACAGCATCTATTCATGTGTTGCTAAACACACATTTATTGAGTCCAAAATTGTATATTTTTGAAACTGACTAGTTGATGGATTGGCTAAATGTCTGGTCAACTATTCAGCTATTTTGGAAGCCTTGTATAATTAGGCTGGTGCCAGGCTCACCTAACCCTGATGGGATACATTTATTTATAGGGTCATTTATCTAGGGTACGTTTTTGGATTCAATTTCCTTTTCTAATGTGTTTTGTAATTTCAAAATTTTGTGCTGTACAAACTATCTTAAGAGCTAAAATGCAGTACACTGTCAGTGAACTAATTAAAGTACCAAAACTAAAAAAATGTACAAAAAAAACTACATAAACCAGTTCACCATTTATTGGCAAAAGTATCATGCTTCGTACGCTGCACACTTTTCTGTGTAAAAGACCGACATCACCCTCCAAGGTCATCCATTCAAGAGAATGTTTCCCTTTGGAAGAGAAGAAAAGTGGCCTGGCCTTATTTATAATCTGTCCTTAGAGGAAATTCTTTCTTTTAAGAATGGCTGCTGGAATGAGGGCAGCAGTACTGTCCTTATTACAGGAGATTGTACTCCTTCTAAGCAATTCCTGCTGGGACCCCAGATTAAATAGGATATATCAGAGGGGAATGAGAACATGCACTGGCAGACTAGATTAGTTTGCTGATCAAGGGTACAGGAAGAGAGTAAAGCCTAGCTAGGGTGGTACAGTGTTTAACTAACCGTGTGAAAAAGTCTTTGCCAACGCTCCGTCCTTCAACGCAATTTCATGCCTGGGCTTGCTCAGGTGAAATGGTGCATCAGATAAGTGTAGTTGGCGGGAGTCATAGCCCACTGACGCTAATTGTGCAAGCTGCGGTCGTGTTGTGTTTGTTGCTTGGCCTGTGATGTTTTGCCAGCTCACTTTGACCTTCATTGCCTCTTACAGTTTAAACATGGCATTGAATTACATTTGAGTGCCTCACCCAGAAAAAAACTGTATTACTCAGAGGCTGCTCTTTCAAAGCTCAGGAGACTTAATGGTGGGATTTGTTGTTTCATTTAAGAAATAACTACTGTTGTGGAATAGTTCTTACAATTTCATAGTGAAGTTAATGTGAATAACATTGATTAGATATGTGTTTGAGTTCATTGAAATATCAAACATTTAGTATCTCAGCATTTTTTAAAACATTGATGAGATCTCTTCTAAAACTCTAGTGGAGTCATATGATATTAGTAGGAACTAATTCTCTCAGCAGAAATATCTAAAAAAATGTGGTACCAGTGTTTGCTGTCTATTTAGTTTTATTGCTGTCGAGGTGAAACAATAAACATGTTTAAAAAAATTTAAAAAAAATTTAATTCATTAACATCTAATTTCCTCTGGCCAGTCTCAAAATATGTCATTCTGTTTATTTTTTATTTGATGTAAAAATCATTAGGCTATTAGCTGCTTTTAGCATTTTCTCCTCGGGCGCTAAATGAAAAAATGCTATTAAACGAAAGGTTAAAAAGTCTCACATTTGTGCCTTTAATACACCTCAGCTGCACGGGACTCAGAACATATTTTAGCCATCATTTGATTATGAGTTAGTCTGGAGACACATCAGGATGTGCAAAACAAGAGTGGTGAGATTAGTGAGACAGGCTAAGTGTTGGTTTCTTTTAAACAGGCTAATTTAGGTAAGGATGTGCACTGGGCTGATGTGAGATAGGCCATCGGACTGAAAAAGAAATGAGAACAGAGGCTGGTATGGGGGAGGACAGTCATGCTTAGGCAACACAGATACTTCTGGCTGGCTTGCAGCTGGTGCAGGGCCAGCATGCTGAAACTATTAGCATACAATAGATCTTTTACACTGTCATACCTCAGCACACCTCTATGGCAAATTGTTTACTGTGGTTGCAGCTATGACAGAAACATCTTTCTAATGGTCTGTACACATGGACTTAGTCAGCCATTCGTCCTTATTGTATAGTGTAAAAATAAGACACCTTTTTACTATCCTTGAAATATTTGTCTGGTTCTTATTAATTCGTTCTACTTGTGCATTGAGCTGCAGTAGTACATTACAGTAGTACTTAAATTTTTTTTTCTTTTTGGGAGGTCACCAGGCTCCTTAATATCTTGCTCAGCTCCCATTTGCCAGGAACTCTCTCTGTAAGAGTGGCCAACACCCGCAACTTTAAGAAAAGTGGGCGCTCTAGAAGCTCAATAATATCCACACAGTGTTCTAAGATTGTGGATCTGGGCATCTCATGTCTTCTCACAGGCAAGAGACAACCATTAACCCACATTTAACATTGATTTTAGCATGAGTGACGTTTTATGCTAATCTAAGCATAGATTAAAGGGAAAGTATTGATTTTTGTGAGAGACATCTGGATAAGGTTTCTGAAGAAAGTTACACATTAGTTTTTGGTCTATGTTCACTATTTGGGTGTCTCACCCTGCTGGAAAATCCAGCTAAAACTATGTACTGATGGTAAAGGGTTTTAACATTGGGATCTAGTTTCGGTTGGGGATGGTACACGTCGAGGGTCGAAAAATCACCTCACAGTGAAAAAACGATTTGCATACATGTAGGCCAATTTAAAAAGCTTTAAAATATCTCAACTACCCTTGTTTTACTGTAATGATTTGCAAGTCTTATTTGCAGAGAACAATTGTACATTGTGTTCCGTTAGGACATAAGACCCATAGCACAACTTAAAATGGAGTAATACATCAATTGTATAAAAGAGAAAAACGACATAATAGCTTATGATAGTACTAAATTGTCATTGCTAGATGGTGGTGACTATCCAGACACAGAGAGCCTAAGCATATTAACAAGACTAGATGTGACCATTTGTCTTCATTATCACGTCACACTTGGGGTGTCAACACAAGACACTCCAACAGAGCAGAGCACCAGCCTGCTCCTAAACATGTTCTTAACACTCACACCAAGCACATAGTTTGCAGAGAAGGCAAGATTATGTTGTCCTACTAGCTGATGGATCTATCAATCTACTGCTTTGGCGCTTTCTCAGGCATCTATTGAAGACCAGTTTATGTGGATTGTCATTTTGTTTTGTTTCTCCTTATGAAAGATGAAGGTTTTTTTAGTACTTTTATTTTATAGTGTAGCTTAGGGGCTGTGGTTGAATGTGCAATATGGTTGTATTTATAAAAATTTATAATTCTTTATGAGTTGCATTTATTAAAAAAAACCCATTGTCTCATGTTTGCCGCATGTCCATGATATCACAAAGCTGCGGGTTTGAAATATAATCACATCAATGCATTTAACAGATTAAACAGCATATGTATTGGAGACACATTTTATTTAGGGCACATATGTGAGCGTCTTTTTACTCTAAAGGTGATGCGACTGGTTTGCGATGCAAGCAAATGCTCTGGAATGCTTTTAGTCATGCTGCTAGGAGGAGAGTGATTTGTAATTCAAATCTTATAGTAAATAATATACTACTTTTTCTACCCAGCAACAATATAATTTTACAAAGTAGCAAATTTAGTTTGACCTCTCTGCTGTTGCCTGGGAGACACATTCTAGTTAATAAAGCCACATAACAGCCATCCAGCATCAGCAGCAGGTTCAAGGGGGAGAAAACTGTCTGAGAAATCTTTATTTCTTTTCCAAAGGGAATGGATATGATTACCATTTGAAAGAATGTCACAGTGCTTGCGTGTGTTAGCATGTTAATGTAGAGAATGTGCAGCGTGTTTGTATGTAGTTAATGTAAAAAAAAAAAGCCCACACTCACCCTCTGTCGGCGAGGTTGTTAGCCTCTGGCACAGTCCTTCAATGCCTCCATAGTCCTCCTGAATTTTGACCACTGCCTCTGTTCCTCTGAGCTCCATGAGGGAACGGAGCTCCATGAGCGAGCAGCCAAATCCCCCTGCATGGTTGCTGTCATTTCTTTGGTTCTTGGTGTAAAAACCACTATTCGTCATGTCCCCCATGGTGGCTGAGTATTGCTCAGTAGCTTTTCTTTAAAGCTGATTAAAACTGAGATTAGAAAAATGCAGAAAACGCAGAGGCAGAGGAGTCCCTGGCGTGGCTGGAGAACAGGTATCTAAAATAAATCGAGCAATGCAGGAGAGAAAATAAGGTAAAAGAGGATGAAGAAAAAACAGATCCAGTCCGCTGTCTGTGATCGAAGAGAGGCTTCCTTAGTGTTGTACGAGCGAGGATGCGACAGCCATCCGCGAGATCCCAGCTGAGGTCCTGAGGATGTCTGAGCTTACCACGGCTGCAGACCGGCGGCACTCCGTATGTGGTTTCCCATTCTACCTGTTTCCAGTCGGCTGCTGTCTACATGATGAACCTCTCCATTACTCCTTTAGAGACAGAGAGAGACACAGAGGGAGAGAGAGCAAGGGAGAGGGAGGGAGGGTGAGAGAGGGAGGGAGAGATGCATGAGTGTATCGCAGAGTTGCGAGCAGCACAAAAGTGAGAGAGGCGCTAGGAAAGCACGGCACGCGGCATTGTGTCAGTGACGCATCTATGTCTCACTCGCACACAGAGATGGGAGGGGGTATCCATCTTTTCCTGCGATGCGCCTCATCATACGGCAAGCGCTGTCACATGCGTGACTGCAGCGTACTGTGCTTTGATCACTCTCTGACTAAATACACAGCCCTGTAAATAGTAAAGGAAATTTGTGCGATCTGAATAACACTGTGGTGAGCATCAAAGGACTCAAAGGTGTCAAGAAATGCAGGGCAATGTATCACACACTGCAGCAAGGTAAGCTGGAGGGGAGCTAGCAATGGTAGAGATTATATAATTCCATGCTAATGCATTTGTGCTGCATAGACCACTATTGAAATACCAGCTACTGTAGTTAATACTAAATAATTGCAACATTCTGATACACATTCTTTATTCACAAAATGACAAAGTATGTTATATAAAAGTATGTCAGAAAGGAGTGCGTTTAGGGTGGTTTAAAATTCCATGTTTCTTGCACGAAACAACCTAGAAAATATACAGCATTGTCAAGACAGCTATTCACCAATTACAATATATTGTAGACCTGGTCATGCTTTGGTAACCTAACCTAACTTAACCAACCCTAACCTGACACAACCAGTATTCATCTGGAAAAAACTTATTGACTAAATTTAATCGAAGTACTCTAGTTGCAATGAATAGTTAGGGCAGATAATCAATACAGTTTCTACAGTAAAAATGCAGCACATTTCTCTGAGAACTCCTTTACAAGGACATCTGACGTGTAATCACTGCCTGTCAATACAAATACAAATCCTTGTATTTACAGACATACAGCTGTATGCTTTCAGGTTTGATTGGCCAAATGACATGCATCAACAATGACACAGCACATTTTTGAAGCACTACCTTTTCTGACAAGCATTTATTAGTGAAGCTATGCTGACAAATGTTTTCTGTCTAAATTAACTCATAAAACTGCCCATAATTTTGTAAAGTAGAACATTTTCCTGGATCAACATTTGTGTTGGCCCTGGAACAACATTATTGTCAAACATAATCACTAACACACTCTTAATTACCCCCAAATCAGAGGGAAATGATAGATTGATAAGAATGTTGTTCAAGCTTCCACCCAAAGCCAAACACAAACGCTAACCTCTGATTGGCAGATAATTGTTTTATGACCAACAAAGATCTTCTACAAACCAGGTTAAGTTGAAGTGGCCTCAGTAACAAATTTGTCCCTTGGCCCCAAAACCTTGTGCAGGCAGACAGGACAGTCTTAGGTCCTACTCTCTTTGAAATTTTAGGATTAATCAATATTCAGCCAGTCCTATGCCAGGTCTACCAACTGTGTCAACGAACTGAACT
Source organism: Botia almorhae (assembly GCA_036877575.1). Taxonomy (NCBI): domain Eukaryota; kingdom Metazoa; phylum Chordata; class Actinopteri; order Cypriniformes; family Botiidae; genus Botia; species Botia almorhae. The sequence goes on along the minus strand of JAZGTJ010006413.1, from coordinate 17,038 downwards.
CAGGGCCTCTGGGAAGTATAGTCCACCAGAGGGTTGTTCCTACAGGTAATGTGGGTAATAATACATTTGCAGCTGGTTGTTCCAGGAAGCAGTGGCAGGGCACAGTAGCTTAACTATCTCTCCAGAGGATAGTTTCCTCTCATGGTGTCAGTATGAAATAAAGAACTGTGCCTAATTGCAATGGACTACCCAACAGGAACAATGACACCTGCAATATTTGTACCAAGCAATGCATTTACTAAAGGTATTATGAAAATCTACTGTTATAAAATATGTACTCTAACACACATATATATATACACCATATATTTTTAAACAAACTCAATTAAAGGATGTGCTTAAAGGACACCTATAATGCTTTTTATAATTTTACGTTTCCTTTAGTGTGTAATATAGCTGAACTTTAAATCATGTAAATGTATTTTAGAAGACCTCAAAAATAAAGTTATAAACCACGTAATAAGCGTAATTATTTTTATAAAAAAACTTTCCTGTAGCTCAGTGGTTAGAGCATGGCGTTAACACCGCCAAGGTTATGGGTTCGATCCCAGGGATTGCACATACTCAATGTATAATGATCAATGTGTAGTATAATGCAATGTAAGTCGCTTTGGATAAAAGCGTCTGCCAAATGCCTAAATGTAAATAAAAAAATGTTGACTGCCAGGGAGGTCAAATTAAATATTTATTATTATTTTATAAGCTGTTGTAATCAATAAGGGTTGATTACATTGCAATCATAAGGGTTGTGTATGTGGGGACACTTGTGAATATTATTGTGCTATTATTATAATATTATTTTTGTTAATTTTTTTTTGCTTTTGGTAATTCAAAGTGGTTAAATATCATTAATTGAATATCAGCTTAATAAATTGTCACATTGATTAATTTTACATGAAGATCAAGTCCTCTGATATTCAGGTGGAGGTACAGATGTTTGTAATGTGCTAAATGATTAAATGTAAAATGTAAATAAGGTGTTTAAAATGCTAAAAACTTCAGTTCATAGTTTATTAGATATATATAACAGTTCTCTCAATGAAAAGACTATTGCCTGTAATACTAAAAAAAGTAATGGAACACCAAAGTGTACCATATTCCTGAATTGAACCAAATAATATCACCACAAGATGTTATTGCTGTAAATTACTGAAAATGACAAAACCATTCCAGGCATATTTAAAAAAAGTATACAGCACCTGAACTATGAGACTTACTAAGTTTTAATGTATAGATGCAAAAATAGTAACTGAGATAGACCTAAGGGTCCCATTTAGGTTTTATTATAAAATTAAAAGTGCATTTAATATAAAAAAATCATATTAACTGAGTTGAAAACATTTAAATATTTGCAAACCACATGCAAGAATTAATCCTATGTGAATGGCCCATAAATCAGCCTCAGACAAATTGATAAATGCCAACAATAGATGAACAGAATAACTGCTTTAAAAAAATTATATTTAACGTTTATCTGCCAAAATGCCTTTTGAATATCATAAGTTCCAAGTAAATATAAATACAGCCTTGTCCGGCAATGTCATAAAAACAGTACATTATGTTCTGTAAATAAAGCAGGTGACTCGTTCACTGACAATAAGACACAAAACCAGTCCTATAGACCTTGTGTCATTCCTGTTTTTCTCCTTTCTTTTGTGCAGTGTTCACATGCATGTTCAGCGTCATATGTCTATATAATCACTCTGTTTCTGCTCTTCTCTGTCACAGTATCTCCTTCAGTATCTCTTTCCTAAGCCATCTTCAAATGAGTAATATAATAGTTGACATGCTAGAGCAATCTGATGAAGTGCAGGCATTTTCATTATTGATGCAGGCTTTTAATTATTTAATGAGACACATTTACTTGTTTTAAATGAACAGGAACATGTAATTTACAGTTAAATTGTTCCTCTCTATGTTAAATCAGGTACATATGGGTTATTAAACAGTCAACTTTTTGACCTCAATCTGTTTTTGATTACCACATTTACATTGTGTTCTAGGTAGATCTAGACTTAGTATTCTATAAGCGGACAGTATTCTTTAACTGTAGAGGTTATTTTTAAAGCTCTGCCCCCTACTGTACCTATACAGTATAAAGAGTGAGAAAAGCATCATCATTCCCTCCTGATCTATAGAAAGGTGATGGCAAGGATATGTGCTACACCACATGAGATGAGGAAAGACATTAATGATGGCAGTAATGATAAGTGGAGTGGGGAATGTGGGATCAGGCAGAAATTAGTCAACCAGCAGAGCACAGCCATCACACAATGCTCATTAATATACCAGGAACAGCTGTAGACTGTTTTTTCTGAACTGTAGTGTCTACTAATACAAAAACATTTTATCATACAAAAACATTTTTAATGTGTATAGTTAATAATATAGTTTTATCATTTCCCACCCTCCCTTTGACCCTTTTACAAATAAATAAATACACAAATAAAATTAATATCCATACTGAGCATAAAATATGCATACAAGGCCATATTGCAATGTCTGTTTGATCTGTTTTTAATATCTGAAAGTTGCAGTATGCTTTCATAATACATTTAATACTTAATTCTGGTCCTTCAGTTTTAATAAAAAAATATTGATATTTAGCACTGGGACCTTTAACGGTTGAATCACTCTACTTATCTATGTTTATGGCTTTCCAGACTATGTGAATTGAGTGGAAGCAGGAACAGGAGCGCAGTAATTTTGTCTAGTGGCAAAAAACCTTGAGTAAAGTGATTACAGAACACTTTGAGTGGAGAGTGGAAATTGCTGCCTTTGTTTATATTTACATTTAGGTTTATTTGCATACTACTTTTTGCATACTACATCAACTATTTTCATTTGCCCAAATTTTGCTAAAAATGCAAGTTACTCAATACTAACTTTTTATTGGTATTTATTGGTTTTTAATGATATAATACATATATATTACATTTTATCTAAAAATGAAAATTAACTAATGATATTAAAAAAATAATATCATTAGGAAAAAATAACTCATGATATTACCCCTTTAAAAACCCAGAAGAATGCCTTTAAATTTAAAATTTCTGCCTGTACATGTACAATATAGTGCATAAGACACTATATCATATTGTCTTAAAATTATTTTTTCCGCTTCAACATATTCTCAGGGGACATTTCAACACTGTAAATAGGTTTCCTTTGTGCTGCGCTGCAATTTTTAATTGTGTTTTGATCCCACTTCAAGGGAACTGAATGCAAAGATGACCCTACAGAGATGAGGCTATTTCTGAAACAAACAAGCTATGGATGAAAGAGAAGTCATTTTAGTTTAAAGGCTAAAGAGATTGCAAACCACACTGCCTTTTCTTCCCAAGAATCCTCTTTTGGCGAGTGAGGATCTTTTAAAGAATGGCTGCGTGGATAGCTCCAGGGTGGTGCTGGATATTACACGCTAGGTCTTTCACATGACTGCACAGAAACCATGGCTTCAGCGATGAGAGATTTTATTGCATCCTGCTCTTCAGTGCCAGCGCTGGTAAAAGGGCTGCTGCTAGAAAAAAATTCCCAAACACGTCAAGGTGAGAATCTCTGCTAATTTCCATCTGTTAAAGCATTGCTCATTAACCACCAGAGTATGTGGTTATATTATTAAGGGGAAACTGTCAGCTCAGCAGTTTTTAACTAGCGCTAGTGATTGTCATTACAGTGACATAGCACATTATTAGTGGTGCTTGCGAAGCTCTCTTGCATACTCTCTTGCATCTTCTTCTGGACAAAACTTTGGCACGTAACTTGTCCCGCACACGGTTTGTAGTAGACCCATGAATGAGGTGTCAAATCAACTGGCTTATTGAGGAGGGGTATGCTGTGACATTTATAAGCGAGTGTATGATGTTTTTTACGGCGTACGAAAAAGTGGGCAAATGTTGTAGAGACTTGGGGGTGGGCTCATATCGCTCAGCCTAACAAGCAGCAACAAATGGTGACATCACAACTTCATAGCCACACCCTGGCAACCAGTTACAGTACCCTAGCAACCTCCCCATAGACTTTTATAAAAAATCCCATAGACAACATTGGGCAGATTGTTGTGATGTTATAGCTCCGCATATGGGGATGGGATCATATCACTTGGCTTAGTAAGCAACAACAAATGGTGATGTTTCGACTTCATAACCATGCCCTAGCAACCAGTTAGAGTACCCTAACTCATTAACTTCTATTTAAAAAGGTGAGAGACATCAGAACATCATAGAGACAAGTGGGTGGCCTTTTAGAGCACACTAGCAACCAATATGAATTAGCTATATTTCAGCACCAAAACGTCATAGCGATCATGGAAGTTGGCTGTCTAACTACACCCTAGCAACCACTTTCTTTACCCTATCAACCATGTAATAAAATGAATAAGCCATATCTCAACATTAGAACACTGTAGAGACATGTGGGTGGTCTTATTTGACTCGGGCTGTCAGTGGGGTTTAGGTATTGCTTTCTGACCTAGCAACCTAACATCATAAAAAAGACATATTAGTATATCTATCATCCTAGTATCATGCTAAGTCATGTTAGCATTATGCTGGCATTATGCTAAGTCATGCTGGCATCATGCTAGCATCATGTTAAGTAATGTAAAAAAGGTTTTAAGTAAAAAAACTAAAAACCTGCCTCTGTTGGACTCATGTAGTCAAAAGGTTGTTTCTATGATGTAACTAACTTACTTTTAAAGGGTGAGGTCAGTGTAACACAGTTAAATAAAAATAATCCTGGGGACTAATCCTGCATTTTCTTAGAAAGTGTGTGATAGATGAAAAGTCAGATACATAATATTATGTAATATTTACAGTCAAAGCATAGTACTTCAATTTTGAAGCAAACTTTCAACGCAAAATAGAGCTTTATGAATTTTACTAAATAAATTATTAAATGTAATGTTGATAAATGGAAACTCGCAAATCGGCTGATATTACGGAAAAACAAACAAAAAATCTAAACAGTTGTATGTTTGTATTTTCTTATGTTCTATAAAGTGATGCAATTAGGTTTATCCAGCAACAGGCTATGGGAACACATACAGACATACAGGCACAAATAACTGGATATTCACCGAGACACATCAAACAAAAGGCAAAACCAGATGAGCCAAACAGCATTATCATAAAGCTGAGAGCCGGTGCCCTTTAATGTGGTAGGTGAGTTTAGTTTCAGAGAGCAGATGACATGTCACTTCCGGGCCACATGCATGACTCCCCACTGCCGTTAGTCTGTGAGGGGACCACTGGTGGCTTCACTCAGTAAAAGCCCTCTCAGATGTCACGTCTCCAGGTCTGCTGTGTGCGATTCACCGCTGAGGAACCCCGGGGCCCCATTTTGTGCTGACGGTGCATATTGATCTACTGCACAGGATGTCACCTTTGCTTTGCAGATACGGCAGCATGTGAGGACATTTGCAGAGGCCAGCGTGTTTGGGCGGTGCATCTTTTGAGTTCGCCAGAAAAATCTATTCCGCCTTGACAAGCGAAGGGTATTTTAAACTTGATTGACAGGTTTCTGATTTTAAAACTAAAAGACAAAAAGACTTTCTATTAATATAAAACATTTTAAAAAGTCTAAAACAAGATTTTTTTCTTTGTAACAGGGTTAGAAATTTAGCAGGGTGTGAAGCAAAAATGAGATTGAAAGTGGGAAAAATGTCCATAAAAGGTCAAATGTATAGGCAAGAAATATCATTTAATGACTTCCTCCATTTCATTTCAATTTTATTTATATAGCGCTTTTTACAATGTTACATTGCTTAAAAGCATCTTTACATAGAGAAACAAAGAATAATAATAAAAACAGAACAAATGACATGTTAATGGTATTATTGCAAATAATGTGTGAGATGTATAAGACTAATTAGGTATACTAGGTTTATATTATGTTAATGAATAAAGGGTTGACTGAACCGATAAATCCACAAAATTATTGAACAAGATATGCGTTCTACATCTTATGGGACAGGGGTATAAGGGTTTTGCAATAGTACCATGAACTACAAACAACATGCAAAAGTAGCATACATACAAACAATAAAATATTAGACGTTTACAATTTACAAAACCCTAGGCTAAGTTAGACGTCAGCAGTCTCCCAGCAAGCAAAGCCAACAGGGCGACAGTGGCAAGGAACCAAAACTCCAATGATGTATAGATAGAGAAAAAAACATTGGGAGAAGCCAGGCTCGACCAGGAGGGCCAGTTCTCCTCTGGCACGTTAAAGCTGCATTTTGTAACTGTCTTAGATACGAACAGATTAATTAAAGTGAAGATTTTGACATGTAATGACATATATTACAGTATTTATATTTATATACTGTGAGTAGACAACAAACTACAAATAAAGGGATGTAGATGATATTTTATTAGATAAAGTCCACGTCATGACTAAGATGTACACAACAATGCCAAAACAGAAAATTGGTGGCCTAATAGTGTGTGCTAAAGCATCATAGTGTGTGCTAAAGCATCACTATGACTAGTAATAGTAAAGCTTGTCATGATTCTTTCATCTGTTCACTTTCTGTTCAAGCTGTGTGTCTCGTCAACAAACATCAGCAAACGAACATCCACAAACATCAGCGAATTGGTTTCTAAAACTCCCACCACTTACTATTGGTCACCATACTGACAGTTCTGCCTCAAAGCCATGTACTTTCCATTTCTGTCGCCATCAACATCAGAGACCTTTTCTGTTTTTGTGATTTTTAACAGTTAAATTAAAGCAGGGTAAAGTGTGAATGAGAATGACAGGCCAATAAAAGGGAAGTCCTCTTCAATCATAGAGAATTGAGTCTCTATGTCAGAAGTGCTGACTATGCAAATGCTCTGTCATCACAGAGAAACATGTCTTTGGAGCTCATCTCAATACTTCAAGCATGTAAACATGTCAAAGAATGCATACAGTATAGCCATAACCTACTAAAAACACACATTCAATATTAAAAAGGGTGTTAAAATTTCAGAGGTATACTTTATGTAATTGTGTGTTTATTATTAATGCTACCATTGTTTGATCTTTAGCATTATTCATTTTTTTTATTCTACAGCATGATTTCTCAGTAAACCTGTTTATGTGCATATTTACTAATAATATTTAAGTGTTTGTTTAGTGTTTGTATGTATGCAAGTGCACACATACGTATGGAATTTGGAATTCTTACATACATTGTTTTTCATTAGTTAAAAAAAAAAAGATAATCGCAAAAAAAGTTACATTATCAAGTTTTTTTAACAAAGTTCAGGAGCACAGTCATGTATACCAACAAATCATTGCGCGGGGGTGCGCATATATAGCTGTCCCTCACCTCTGTCCCATGATAGTTTTGCAGCATCCCTTCACCACCCCATCATCTCACTCTTGGCTGGTATCTTCCTCAGTCAAGGATGGGGGTAGCACTCTAGGTTCGGCCTAAATTACGACTTTGGAGCCCTCCCCAGAAAGCATGCCAGATATGCATTTATAATCATTTCTGATTACAGGTTAGAGCAAACACGTTAAATAAAAAGAATAGTTAAATTTGTATAAACACTAATAGTTAAATTGTGTGAACCACCTGTTTCCAAATTGTCACTTTACATCGTACCTTTTGCTTTACTAACTTTTACATTGTGGACACTAAATAATAATAATTAAGCCTTTAAAATCTGTGAAACTACTTCACCTTTACATTAATTCCATCATTCTGTCTGACTCCACAACAGAAACAGCTGTTCACATGCTAATTATAAAGTATTATAAAACAGGTGTGTGAATCATATTTCATTCCCTGAGTCATAATTTGTAAACATAATTTGAAGATGAACACTACAGAAAACAGATTTTTGGCTGTAAGAGAGATTAGCCCACTACCAGCACAGTAATATTCTTCATTTACAGACTAACATGACAATTACTAACCTAAGAACCATATTTCAACAATACTTTTAAATGAAAGTATTAACAATACAGGGCCAAAAATTTTGTTTTTTTATTCTTTGAACCTAAGTCTTATTAATTATACTGCCTACTCTCAAGACTAAATGTTTGAATTGAAAATAATGTTTGTTATAATCTGTCAGTTTGAAATCTAGTGTTTTATTCTATTTTAAGCATTGCTCAATTATTTAGCAAGGCCATTAGCTGCTCCTGACCAATTCTTAAGCCTCAGCCTGACAGCTTTAACCTGCAATGGTCACAATTTCCATCAGCTTTTATCAGCTCCATTTACATGTTACTGGTCATATGTGACCAGTTACAAAGCTGTTACCATGACTAAACACAAAAATAAAGTAAACTTCTGAACACCATCTCTTGGAATTTATCTCTTGTCTTGTGTTTATACCAATTTCACAAGGGTCATCTTCAAGCATGGCTGACTATATATATAAATAATATGTTTAGAGCAGGGCTACTCAAATTACACAGCTCAGGGGCCAGTTTTAGTGAATGCAGGGTGACCAGGAGCCAGTGAATAAAATGACCTGATAATAGTAATCATATTATTTGTTTTGGTTTCAAAATGCGCAGCAACCAGCAATCATAGCTGTGTGTCAGACCATTTTTTTATTATATCATATTTTTATCCACTAGATTATTCAGTTATAAATGCTGGTCACGTTTTTAAGGGACCTTTTCAAATTCCAGAACAATTGCTTAAAATTAAATTAAACAACTTATTTATGCACAAATGATACAGCAGTTAGTTCCAGTCCTCAAATCTGATTAAAATCTTGATTATATGCAGATATTTAACTGTTGTGTATCACTCCACCACAGCACACGACATGAGAGAACCAATGACAATTGTTTGTGGTTTCTTCTCCTTCACATTTTATGATAAGTGTTGGGAAGCTGGAATACTTTTAAACTATAGCTTTTGGTGTTAAGATGTTAAACTTTGAAAATAATTTGAAAAATTACTAACAAAAAACAGTTAACTCCAATCTATTTTAAGGGATCTTTTAATTAATAATGTTTTTCCTCAGAATCTCTTCAAACAATTGTATATCAAATATCTGCTAATTGAGTTACGTTGCGCCACAGTTTTTGATGAATCTTAAATTGTGAGTCATATGAACTGTTGTTGCAGGTACAGTCAGTGTTGTGCTTCAAATATAATTGTATGTTTGAAATGTTACAGAGGTAGTTATTTAAGACATTTAACAAGACATTGTCTACATTTAATGTCATTAAAACAAAAATACACATTTGTGTTGCTCCAAACAGCACAGCATAATTACTTGACATTTCTTTCCCTGTGCAAAGAGAGCTAAATGCAGACTTTCTGACTGTCTGCTGCTGAATCAACAAGAAATGAACAAAGTTCACGGTGTAAAGACTGTAGCTGAGCAGCTGTATGACTACATTAAAAGTAAATAACCTAAAACCTGCTAATATGAAGCAGTAATCCAGAGAAATGCATCTTGGGTATGTGTGTGTCAGGAGAGAAGGTACCAAGCATCTGTTATAGTGCCGCAATAAGGTGATCTAATAAAAGAGCTTACAAAAGCACTGTTCTTAAATAATGATACATTTACATTTACATTGCACTAAAAATGGGTTACACACACAAGATCAGAGAATCAAGGATATATGCAGTCTTAATATCATGTCCGCAGTAATCATAGATCAATTTAAAGCTGCAATCTGTAACTTTTCTTGGTTAAAATTAACAAAAAGCAATTACTGAACAAGTACATAATAGATCAGCATTTAAAATGCCCTCCTTACCTTATCCCAATTTACAACAGTTAGTTTCTAATAATTATATATAATTTCAGTTGTCGGGTCTGATTTCCCAGGAAATGTCAGTTTGGCTTTATTTGATTTCAACATATGTAAAGAAAAGTAAAGTCACCTGCAGTTTTATATTTCAAACAGAGATGGTGATAGAGAGGCATTACATTACGGATAGCTTTAAAAACCCTTTAAGGAAGATTTGTAGTTTTGGGCTACTTAAATTCATTTCAGCTACCAAAATCTCAATAATGCCTGCCTGAAGGTCTACCAGAGATTTTGAAATTTTGCAAGCCCTGTCATTCCACAAGTTCCCAGCTACACTGCTGTATGGGTGGTGGTGTGGGTGATTGCCACAGCATTGCGATGCAATTACTACAGTGTTCTGAGGGTTGTTAGTGCATTGCTGAGTGGTTGCTGGGATGTTATGAGTGGTTGCCAAGGCATTTCTAGGTGGTTTATAGGATGTTGTGATAGGGTGCTGTTTCTATGCAGTTTTTCTCAAATGTTTACTTACTATAAAGGTGCTTCACAACAATTCAATATTGTGAAAAGCACTATATAAATAAATTTGTTTTTTCTGTTGTAATGATATTGCCAAGGTGTTAAAAAAGTGGTTGTCAGTAAGTTGCTATGAGGTTGCTTGGGTGATTAGAGTAGTTTCTATGGGGCTGATACCTAAATCAGGGCAGTTACAGAGTGTTGCTAGGTACTTGATGGCCTTTCCACATGCGCAGTAACTAAAGCGATCTGGAAAAAATTGTTTTTACCACTGTTATCTTAATGATACAGTTCTTTTCAGGTTTGGTCTAAAATATAGTTGTTTTATGTAATCTTAACCAGCGATTTTAGAGATATAAGCAATTGTAATAAACCAGGTTAATTTTACTGAAACAATTTATAAAGAAGAACCCTAAAAATAAAAAATAATAATAGCAAGTATATAATGTGGTTTAATAGCAAGTATATGACAAAAGTCTTTTTTAATAGTCTTTTGCTGAGTTTTCATTTTCAGTCTGCAAATTTACGTTCGCCCTTCTAACACAAACCTCTCATGTGGGCAGAGCTTAACTGCGCTTTACTCTCATCGGCTAGTGAGATTTTGATGGACAGCTCTCTGACCAGAAACTTTAGTAGAGCGATCTTGACGCGGTTACCAGTATAGCTGTGGTGTTTGTTTTATTGTAGTGACTGTAAATTACTTTATTAAGTTAATTAATTAATTAGATTAATTAATTTTAATTAGAGTTAGTAATTATGGGTGGTCTTGTATACTATTCTTTCGAGATGACCACTCAGGAGCCGCAAAGAGCATTTTCATCCTCCTCTATAGCCGTACTCCTTGTCACCTTTAGGATAATGTAATTCAGATTAAAGCAATAAAGTTGAGTTTTATTCCTGTACAGTACAGTGCTGTCTTTACTTAGCTCAATAACTGCATGTTTTATTATATTTTGGTATAATCATTTATAGGTTTAATTAAGGTATAATAATTTTCTTAACTGGGAACCACACAGGACATCCAGTACACATGAAGACACGTTAAAATTAGGCTAAAGAAAGATCATTTTAAGAAATACCTGGTCAATACGTAACTGACGAGCTAATAAAGACTGCTGAAATACAAACTGCTGCATACTGTACATAAATAAAGCTTTTAGCGATTACATTGATTATCTCAATTGTTTATTTGAAAGCAATGATATATATTTGCTATTGAGTTTATCCTTTTCACGCACACGCCAAACCCGAGCTAATGATTTATATCATATCCCTCCACAAGCACAAAAAGGCAAAAGAGATACGCTGTAAAGAAAGAGCAGAAAGAAAAATAAAGATACCTCCAGGATAACGTAAAACATTTGACCTCATCCGCGGCGCGTTCATTTCGTGTGACAGACAACATCTAACACCGCAGGCTACACTTCTGTCTTTTATACCGCAGCTGTGGGTTTGTGAACGTCCGGCACATGTGCATTTGGATGACGCATCAGAATGCAACACCCGATACCATACAGATACAATCATACACCCACACACGCAGCGCTCCATACCAGTAATGAGTAAACCTCCCCTCTGACATAATAAAGAATGATGACGACCGTCAATTTTTGCAGTAATTAGATACGCGCTTAGAGTCAGATTTACAGCTGAAGCTACGTTGTCACTGCGATTGTGTACACAACACCTACTGCATAACAATTATACAAAAATGCGTAAATTGTTTGTAAACAAAATAATAAATGGTTTTAATTTAAATTCCTCAAAACAAAGTTTTTACTAAATGCGTTTTTGTTCAAAAATAAAACCATTGCTGTCTTTGAATTAGTTACTATTATTATTACCATTATTAGTTTGCAGCAATACGTATTACATGACAATTACTAATTTCAACTACAAAGTTAGGAATTGACTATGTAAACACTATTGCCTGACTATAAATATTTTTACTAACATCAGTACGAATCAGACACCCCCGTTCTTACCTAACGCATCCACCGTCTCTAAAAAACTCTTGTCGCAGTGAAGGTACAGCTCTGTAGGTCACCGCCATACGTCCCCCGAAGACAGTTTCGCCCTGCCCCACGTCAGAAATCTTTATCATCAGAACAAACTTAACTCTGTCTGACTCACACCATACGCTGTTCTACCTCAATAGTTCGACACTTCGAGAGAAACTGTCCCTGCCGCCACTCAGCAACAAAATCTGTCCGTGCTCAGACGTATCTGAGGGCACCCATGCAAGAGAGGTTTGACATAATCCCATTCAACAGAGTAACTGGAGCTTCCAAAGCTGGAAAAACAGCACAACACTGATCAAGCGTTCCATTGGCTGTTGTGCCCTGTATGAAAGACTGGATAAAACCTAATGCGCGGAGGGCAGGAATCCCCACCTGCCAACGCGCCAACCTTTTGCATGTGAAGGACATAGACGCAGGCGCGCAAGAGCGCAGGACTGCACAGCTGCTCTTCAGCACGCGTTCCTGCACGGCACATGCACGGCACATCAAAGGTCGCTCCTGCAAACATGCATTAACGCAAAATGATGCGCATAGGTGTAGTTTTACTTACTGAGGCAGGTGATCGTGTCAGATCCACAGTGCTGTCAGGGAGCTGTAATTACCATTAAGCATCTGTACAGAAATTTTGACTTGACTACATTACTGGTGCACACACACTAAACCTGAACCTTTCTAGACAACAACAGAGCAGAGAGAGAGAGAGAGAGAGAGAGCAAGGAGAGAGAGAGAGAAAGAGAGAGATGAGGGTGAACCCTATGGAACAGAAAAACAGAAAGAGAAACAGAAGGCTCAATGGATGGATGAATAGATGAATGAAAAGATGGACAAATCATAGATAGATTGATTGATAAATCAACAGAGCTCTGCAGGTACAGTATATTGTACTTTAATTATAGACAAACAAACCAAGTATTTCAGAGATGCCACATCTTAATTAAACTGAATGTGTCAGTGTTAGAACAGCAGGAAAAAGGTACAGTACAGGGAGAGGGCAATATTTATTCTCTCTCGTTCCTGTAATCCATCTTTCTACACTGCCCCCCCCCCCTCTCTCTCACTCACTCTGTACATGTGAGGTGGCAGTGCATGTCTCTGGAGACACACACAGCAGTGGGAGACAGTCGCAGAAAGACTCCACAATCATTTAGATGGGTGGAGGGGTGGGGATTTCAAGGATATGCTTTCTGAGCTGTCTGTATGTACCTAAACCTGCTAGTAAACCTGTACTGAACAAATAATCAACCCAGATCATACACACTTTATCAGCTGAGGCAACTCTCTGATGTCTTATAAACCAACAACATGCTCCATATGTAAAACACACACACATGCAAACTTATCCCTCTTCCGTACTAATAGGTGTTTTGGAACATTTCAGACATGGAACATTTCAAACCGTGGTGTCACAGGAATACACACACACACAGTAACAGCCCCATGAGCCAATCCTGGCACATTAATTACATATGTCTTATGTAACAGTATCCAGTGAGGATGGTAAGACTTTTATCTAATTTACAACAATTTTACCAACCAAGTTTTCTTTACCTATGAACCTTTACAAATAAGTTCTTGGTAGATATTTTTTGTCTTTTTTTCTAGTAAACATCCCTAAAACAAGATACATGTAATTCAGGAACAAAAAAATATGTTTTCAGAAAATATATTTTAAATAAAGTTTTTTTAACACATTGGCAGTGTTTTCTTTATAAATGAACATCACACATGCTTCAGGTTTATGCTTAAAACCCACAAAAAAATAAATACATGGGCAAAGAAAAGCACATTTTAAGATATTTATAATATTAAAAATAAAAATAGATTTCAAGAGTAAAGTAGTAACACTTTTAGATTAACGGTCTGTCCCAATATCCCCCACTTACGATCTTGGACACTTGAGGAAGTGCACAAGACTGTGCCATAACTGGAAAATGGCAGTGCTGAGTACACTTAGTGCACACTAAATCCACACTGCTTCAATGCGGTATTTGAGGCTAAACATATCCCATCATTCATCATGTTCAGGAGCTCACCTACCCTGCTTAAAATACAGAGATATCAAAAAACTTTCAAGTGTAACTTTACTCATCATGCTGGGACTTTATTCTTATATTTTTTATTTTATTAAAAATCTTACAAAATCACAGATAGCCACTCATATGAGGGTTATTATGAGATTTGTTTCAAAATCTTACAACTTTATTCTCATTATGTTACAACATTCTTAATTTATTTTTTATCATGCCACTAAAACACAGTCGTAAAGATATAGCTTATTAACTAAACAAATCTTATACAATTTTTAAAATCTAAATTACATTTAGCTTGTTATAATGCTGTTCAGACTTTAACTGAAAAATAAAAATATGGTTAAAATAGATTTTGCTTACCTTTAAACATTTCACCTTACATATCTGATCATCAATATCCAGAATGCAATGCTTTACAACAACATACACACTTAAACATCCACATAGCACTTGACTTCATGACCCTTGGGCACATTTCGGTGATTAGTAGAAGTTCAGAACATCATGAAGGGTGTGTTATGAGCATTGGGGTGTTTGTGTTCTTTGGAGGGTTCCACTGCAGGACAGATGGAGTGCCTGCCTTTGAATTGAGACGGCCCCCGAATATTAATGCTGCACTATAGGGCTGCAGTGCACCAAAAACCCAGCAGCCCAGACATTACAAACACACTCAGCCGCACTCTTGTGACACTGTATGTTTAGGAAACGTATAGAGAGAACTGCAAAAGATGGGGGAACAGGATATGACACAAGTCAGGATATGAAACAAATCAAATCTGTGTCTCTAGCATGAGCACCACAGTGTGTTTGTAGTACACGTGCTAACTAGCACTAGGTCACAAGTGCAATGACTTAAAAAGTTTAAAGGAATTTAGGTGCCAAAAATGGATTTTGGTTTTAATTTTGGATGAATTACTCCTTTAATTAAGCTTGAACAGAATGTGTGTGGCCTTTGTATGTTAAGTTTGTATGTTACATTCATACCTGCAGAAAAATTGTGTCATTAACTCCATCCACTGTGCCCACACTTATCACCTCAGTTCACCCTCACTGCATGCAAACCACCCCTAAATTGGCTGAATGTTACTTCACTCAAATCTAAATAAATAACCAGAGAACATGAGCGGGAATGGTGACGGAATGACAGAAAAGTGTGGGGGAGAGAATCACCTTTATCTATAAGTGGGGGGGACATGTCCCCCCATCCCCCTCAGTTGCCCCACCCCCCACATTTAAACCTCACCTCCACCGGCCATGAGTCATCACCTCTTTTATCTCACCCACCAACATACGTTTCTCAAAAACATCAGCCCCACATTACCAGCGGCAGAGAATTCAGTCAGGTAATTATGTAAAATGAAGCTTTTTAGTGGACTGTCATTAGCATTAAATCATTTAGCTCCATGACAGCACAATAGAAAAATAATTACAAAGCCACTAATCCAAATCTTTGTTCTGTGACCTCCAGCTCCAACTATGCCACGTGCTTCCCATGTCAGAAACTACAAAAGGGTTGAAGGTTATCGATTTTAACCTGCCCTTTAGTGTTTTGCACATTTTTTAGCTGAATCGTACAGTACTGGGCTAAATCAGGCAGCAGAACCACATATCTTTATGTTAAACTCACTCACATGTGAAGACATCACAGCTGTGTTCGGTCTAATGCTGAATGTTAATTTCAAAGTCACTGGCAAGCCAGATGTTCACACACAGGATCCCAGCCAATGATGTCAACTGCTGTACAGAAATCCTCAGAGCTTAGACAAATATAATATTTGAATCTGAATATTGGAGTGCCCATTATACATCTGTAAAGATGTTGATTAAAACATCAATTTGTCACTATTTGTCATAGTAAACACATTAAAACATTCAAATTATTTTTAGAAAAGGAAAACTAATTTAAAGACCTATAACCTTTAATTATTAGCAAAAATAATTATGTTCATGCAACTTAAAGTGCAAATTCATACAGTTTTATTTACTTGTTTAACTAACAAAAAACTGTAATTATATACATTTAAATCTTTTTGTACTCTTTTATCCAAAGTGACTATAAGGTGAGGAAAACAATAAAGTGATAACTTTGTGTGAACAGTGATATCACAGGATATGAAATGTTATATTTGTAAACTGCATCCAAAATGCAAATTTACTATAATTTAACAATTAAACAAGATTCCTCAAACTTCATGAATGTACTCATATTAATGTAAAACTGCAGCTCTCTGCTAGTGCTTGCATTATTATGAATTATATTCTATGAATTAAATTTTGTTTATGGGTCACAGGGCAGTCATTGATAGGATGAAGGGTAGTATTAATTCTTCAGACATGCAGAACTTTGAGCCACTACTTTTTTTAACCAAACGTTTCAGCTAACCATTTGGAAAAGCTGTCTTGGTTCTGTATAGGCAGTTTAAATAAACAATTATTTTACCAATACTAAAAAACAAACAATCAAAAGATAAATCCCTGTGATAGTCGATGATAAAACACTGTGACTATCACAACAATTTACAGCACGGTTTCATTTTACCATTAAACAGTTCTTTTAGTCTTTTTTAGCCCTAGTGCATTTGAGTTTAATAGTTTAAGTAACAATAGTTAATATTAAAACAGCCTTGACAGTGATGGCCATGACAGGAATACCATGTAACTAGAGTTCCCTATCAGTCAGTCACGTTCGACGTTACGTCAAGTGACTGACGTATGGGGTCTTGCTTGAGAGCCCTATCACCTTCGCGTAGTAAAAAATCG
>JAZGTJ010006412.1:4252-22132 GCA_036877575.1 Botia almorhae | reverse complement strand
ACGAGCCACCGCCGCACACTCGCGTCGCCAGGAGGGACGCAACCCCGAGCACGAGCCGCACCAGCCGCACCAGCACCAGCAGCCAACCCGGCTGCTTCCTCCACGCACTACACACCCCCTTTTTGTCAATAAATCCACCCTCCGGGGTATCTTTGAACCGCCTACCTTGTCGTGTGATTCCTCACCCGTGACAACTGGTGGAGAATGCGGGCATAGTGAGGAATCACCGACAACGGTAGGTGGCACCCCTCTAAACGTTTTTGTTGTTTTTTGTTTCACAGAGGAGAACGGCGTGCCTTTTCCCCCCCGGAAGCATGGAGGAGATTCTCCGCCTCCTGACGGAGGTAAGCGTCCGCCAGCAGAGACTGGTTGCGCACCTGACCACCCATCAGAGCCGGTCGGACGAAGAACTCGCGGCCATGCGTGGCCACGCGGACCTCGACGCGCTGCCACCAGACCTGACCCGCATCGCACGCCACGGGCCGCTCGAAGAGGAGCGCACCGCCGCGCAGGTCGCAGAACGGGTGGTCAGCGATCGCCTTCCCCACGCCCTGCCGCGGTCCCCCTGCCGGGCGGACGGGATGAAGGACCCCGCCGGAAGGACCCCGGCGGACGCCGGACAACACCGCGAGGCCGGGGAAAGGACGCAGCCGTTCCCTCGGAGGGTGGACCAGGAGCGACGCGCGCCAGAGGGCGCCCCACACTCTCTCCGCCCTCCCCTCGTTACTCCCCCAGTGTCCGCTGTCACCCCTGGGACCAGGCCGGCGCTTAGGGGGGGGGGAATGTGACAAGGCGCACCGGGGCAGTCAGCATCGCCCTGGAAACGGACGCGCCGCACCTGCCCGAGCTCATCACGGGCAGACCGGGCACAGCTGTGACGCGTCACCCCGCGGCGTTAAAACGGCGCCGCCTTCCACCAAGTGGGGAGGTGAGTTGGAGAATCGTATGGAGGTAAGGCAGAGACAGTTTGAGCTGAGAGCGCAGCCTAAGAGTGCCGCCAGCCGGAGATACGTCCCCCGCGCACCCCGAGAGCAGCGAGTGGCCGGAAGCCACTGAGAGCACGAGCCACCTCCGCACACTCGCGTCGCCAGGAGGGACGCAACCCCGAGCACCAGTCGCACCAGCACCTGCACCAGCAGCCAACCCGGCTGCTCCTCCACGCACTACACACCCCCTTTTTGTCAATAAATCCACCCTTCGGGGTATCTTTGAACCGCCTACCTTGTCGTGTGATTCCTCACCCGTGACAATGGGTAGAATATTGCACTGCATACTAATATAAGCAAAAGGTACAGGATATTCTAGGCCGTGGTTCCTTCCCATGGACCAGTGTTTCCCAAGGTAAGCAGAAGCCTAATGAAAATCCTCTAGAATATGTAGAACAATTTTGTCATGCTTGTGAAAGTTACTGTGCTGCAAACAATGTTGATGAAGATTATGGTTCCGCCATTGTTATAGAGTCTGCCACGAGCTGACTTTCTGTTGAATATCAAGAACTGTTGCCAGTGGCAGTTAATATTCCAAATTGGGAATCTTAGTGTTATGTGTCTGCTGTTGCTGCTGTGGTTGAAAGCGAAACAAACTCCTCAGATGTAATAAGTTGTTTTCAATGTTGCCAACTAGGGCATAAGTCTGTTGCTTGTCTTAATCCAACTGCCAAATGGAAAAATTGTGGAAAATCTGGCCATATTAGGAGATTTTGTCAGACCCATAAGAAAACCCCTAGGTTCCATAAAGGGAAAGAAAAAAGAGACAAACAGGTAAAGCACCCAGCTGTATGAAAGCCAACTCAGTAAACTGATACAGTTGTTGAGTAAGGATTAGGGGTTAGCGTCCTCCGCTTCCTGTGATAACTCTGACCCCCGCCCTTTATTCATGCCTTGTTAGGAGGCCGGCAATGCCTAGCTTTGATTGATATAGGGGCGACAGTGTCTATCACAAATATCCCTCTTGAAACCACATCTGATTCTTTGTATTTAGAAGGTTTGTGTATTATAAAGTGTTTTATATCTGTACCTACTATTTTAATGCTTCTCTAACTTTTGGACTGAATTCTGGGTTGGGGAAAATACAGCCGGCACCCTCATCGGCGTTGATATTTTGAAAACCTAGAAGTGGATGTACTACTGTCAAAAGATAAGATTGTGCTTGGTTGTAACACAACAGTTTATTTATCTCAGGCAGGCCCCCACCAGGAGTTAGGATGGTCTGTGGCAGAAGCTACCACGGTAGCTGAAACAGAGACCTGTCCTGAGTGGAAGTTTATAATTTCTAAATTCTAAATTTCCTGATGTGTGGGAAAAAGACAAATTTGATTGTGGTTGCTAACATTCAGCCACTTACCATCCCAGGTCTTATGCATGTTGCCAACGACAATATCCTTTGAAAAATTAAGCTCGCCTAGGAGCTGATAATGTTGTTAAAGAGTTACATAAATGGGATAATAAGTCCATGTTCCTCCCCACCAATTCCTCCATGTGGCCTGTCAGTAAGCCTGATGGGAATTGGTGTTTGACAATTGATTACACAGCATTGAATACAGTCTCCCATAAGGGGCACCCAATTGTGGGAAATGCATTATTTTACTGCCCTGGACATTTATAATGTTTTTTGGACTTGTGCCTTAGCACCTGAGGATCAGGTCAGGTTTGCATTCACCTGTAAGGGGCAACAATGGACATGTAACCACTTTCCCCAGGGGTATTCTGTGTCTCCAACATTGTTTCATCAGACCCTTGTTCACCCTCGGGGTGTTCATTCTATGTGGAGGCACATGGCTTCGGTTTTGTTTACATCTGCCAAGTGCTCTCTGGTGGAGGCACCGCTGCCTGGACGGGCTCACCCGAGGCCGGAGCAGAAAACGCAGCTCCCTGGACAGACACACAAGACTCTTTTATTTTGGTCTTTGTTATTCGTTCGCCCCCTTGTGGGGTTTTTACTTTGTTTATTTAAATAAACGTGTTTTGTGTGAATCGCTGTCTGCAACTGGGTTCTTCCCCGTGCGCCTGTGACAGTTCATTTGGGTCAAATTGTCGGGGTCCATGGCCGATGCATCACTTCACTTCAGTACACTGAGCTGTCTAAACCACTCACTGAGGCCCTGAAGGGAGGAAAATTTGGGTCAGAAGTCACTGACCTGACTGAGGAGATAAAGTAAGCTTTTGTGAGTATCAAAGAAACTTCTGCCTTTGCTCCAGGCCTACAACAAACTGATGCAAACAATTTTTCAATTCAATTTTATTTATATAGCGCTTTTTATAACATTACATTGCTTCAAAGCAGCTTTACATAGAGAAACAAAGAATAATAATAAAAACACAGAACAAATGACATGTTAATGGTATTGTATGTATAAGACTAATTATACATACTAGGTATAATAGGTTTATAGTATGTTTATGAATAAAGGGTTGACTGAACATAAAATACATATTCATACATAAAATATATACAATAAAATATTAGAAGTTTACAATTTACAAAGCCCTGGCATGTTAAAGCTGCAATTTGTAACTGTCTTAGATACGAACAGAGTTGATTATAATGGTTTATAGTTATTTATTGATGAAAAATGGATGGTTCCATTTATATTTCATAATATGTCGGGCACTGAGAAATTGTGCCAACAAAAAACGGTGAGGCATAATGTTACTAATTTTATGCCATCACACTGCTGTGACTAAGCAGGGAACAAAATATAGAAACTAACTAAGCTAAAAGTTGGCATGTATATAACGGTAGGTTTAATATAGAAGTCTATCAAATCCTGAAGATCCATCTCAGGGTCATTTAATTTTATCCAGTTCCCCACCATCTGGTTTTAGAGTTTGGATCCAGCTGACTACAGGACCTTGGGTAATGAAAGGTTTACCTACTTAATGCAGCAGAATAATCCCTTAAGGGATTTGAGTAATAAATCCATATGAGTATGTGTAGGCAAGATGTGTGTATCTGCCTCCTGGACAACACTGGGAGGACTATTCCAACGTTTGGGTGCCAAATACGAGAAGGATCTACCACCAGCACTTGCTTTTGAAATTCTAGGTACTAACTGTACTAACTGTTGACCTTTTGTCCAAAAAGTAAAGCTTCTGTTTTATCTGAACTTAATAGTAGAAAGTTGCTAGTCAAGTTTTGATATTGACTATGCATTCTGTTAATTTAGTGAATTTAGTGTCGTTGGGCCTAGAAGAAATGTATAGCTATCATAGAGTATCATCAGCATAACAATAAAAACTAACTCCATGTCTCTTAATAATTGCTCCCAGAGGTAGCATGTATAAGGTGAAAAGTAGGGACCCAAGCACTGAGCCCTGCAGTACTCCATATTGGACTTGTGATTGGTATGAGGCCTTTTTCCCTCACAGCAACAAACTGGAATCGGTCAGATAAATATGATTTAAACCATGCCAGTGCAGTTCCATTTATGCCAACGTAGTTTTCAAGCCTATTTAGTAGAATTCTGTGGTCAATAGTGTCAAAGGCTGCGCTAAGGTCGAGTAATACTAGAAGAGAGATGCAGCCACGATCAGCTGACAAAAGCAGATCATTAGTGAGAGCAGTCTCTGAATCCTGACTGGAAATTCCCATAGATACCATTTCTTTCCAGGAAAGACCATATCTGTGAAGACACCACCTTTTCCAGGTAAATTTCAGGTAAATTTGAGATGGGTCTGTAGTTTACTAGTTCCCTTGGATCAAGTTGTTGTTTTTAATAAAGGGTCTGATAACAGCCAGTTTGTAAGGTTTTGGGACATATCCCAACACCAATGATGTATTAATAATACTATGTAGAGGGTCTTTAATATAAGTCAGCATCTCTTTCAGCAACCTGGTAGGTGTAGGATCAAGCATACATGTTGTTGATTTAGATGCTATGATTATTTTTGACAGTTCATCATTTTTGTCATTGCAATGTCTATTTTGTTGAGGCAGATGACGCTTTATCTTTGGTTAATTTAGCCAGTGTCAAAAAGATATCTAAGGTTGTGTTTGTTATTCTTTTAAAAGATTTGAAAAGTAGATCTGGAGCTTTATAAGCCCTTTCTATAATTTGAAACATTCTCCTTCCATGCTATCCGAAATACCTCCAGTTTTGTTTGCTTCCAGTTGTGTTCCATTTTCCGGGCTGCTCTTTTCAGAGTGTGGGTATGTACCACGGCATGTAATGACAAAGTCTGCTTATTTACCCCAGATGAAGCTACATTAAGCAACATTGCTTCAAAAGAGATGCAACTAAAGTCAGATATTTGGGCAGCTGTAAATGTATTCATATAAAGTGCAGCAACACCTCCCCCTTTGCCTTTATTATTATATGACGCCATATAGCTTCACGCACGAATATGTTTCAGATCGTCAATATGTGACCCACAGTGAAGAAGCAAGTGGAGATTGTGACCAGAACCAGGTTCAAATGAATAGGTTTACAACTATTAAATAATCTTCAACATAACTAAGGTGTCAAAGTCTTTTACGTTCCGCTACTGTGGTAATTGTTGTAGGTTGTGTCTTTGTTGGTTGTGCAGTGGCTGTGGTGTGCTACATCATTAGCTACACCCTGATTGTACTACCACCACTACCACTACCACAACTTTTCATTAACACTAGCTACAGTTATTTTGTAACTGGCCTGAATGGAGCAGGTCTGGTCTGTCAGACTGGTCTGACCTCAAGATAAACTTAAAATAGCCGTGACCATTGGAGGCTCAACTAGTGCAGCATTCAACTGTGTGCTCAAAGGACTAAACATCTGGATGAACTAAAGCTGTGTCTGTCTTTATTATCCTCTGAAATGCATTGTTCTTTAATTAAAGTGTAACAAATGTTAAAAAGAAAGATTACATTTTACTTCTTAAACTACTTTCATAATATAAATAACAATCTGTGGACCTGCTGGGCCGGTATGTAAACTGTAATGGGTCCTGGCAGCTGGGGATGTTGTGGCTCTAACTGGTGATGCAATACAGTAGTCATTCAGGAAGGCTGAAAGGAGTCTTTGAGAACAGGAATAATGGTGATGCATTAAAAAGTGAGAACAGCATGTTGGTTGAGGGAGAGGTTAAAGATATACTAGCACATCCACAGATGTTGCCCAGGATGCATGCTTTTTAACATTAACTTTGCATAGCCCCTTTCTTCAGATCCAGTTCTGAAAGGACCAGTCTTTCAGCTAAACCCAATAGATCATACTAGTAACCTCATACCTTGGTCATTGGTTGGTGGGTGGGTAGTCTATAATTGTGCACACTAGGAAATCTGCTTATTTATTGTCCTTATTTTGGTTTTTCTCCATTTTCCAGTGGCTGTAGAAAGCCACTGTATTTTTCTATCTTTCCATTCTTCTACTCTGGTGTGTTGACGGTTGTGTGGCACTTGTGTGTTTAAGACTATGTTCGGTGTTTATAACATTCCAAGGTTAGGGCAAAATGTCACTTCAGTGTACATTACAGCATATAGATGCCAATTGAAAATAGTCAAGCAGCTGCCTAAAGGTAAACACACAATGTGATACAGTACAGAACTGATGATGATTAACCATTTTATATACAACATGAAATGTTTAATGAGATGATCTCTGTGGGTCAGTGCTTAGTGCTGCCTGGTGTTTATTAAAGCTAAGAACACATTTCTATTAAAACAAACTAGTGACAGAAACACACACAGCAAAGGTTGATTTCCATGTTTATTTTTATATATTGCAAGAAGGATGTACAAAGCATTGATACCCCTAACCGTTAAAATGTTAGAAAAAAGCATGTGATAACAGTATAGTATATCAACATTACGGTCAAGCAGGATCATTTGGATCCTCCCTCATGGTAAAGCAGGAAACACAAACCTCTGACCAACGTAGTGTTTCTTCAGAAAGAATATTAAAGATAGAAATGTGACCAAACAGTAAAACAGAGACAAAGGAAAAATCCCAAAACAACTATTCAAAACTAGCATAAAAGAAAACTAAAATATTTCTCACCATAATTTGTGATTATTTTTCCACTCCCTTAATTAAAGTGTTCAGGCTATAAAGATATTTACAGGTTAGTAAGGAAGTACAGTGTGAACTGAAGGGTGACACCATTGACCTTTGTTTTGACCCCATTTTCAAACATTACCAGCCAAGTGAAACAGACTTTGGCAAAAACATTCTGCAGGTTGTAAAGCAGTACAAAAATAAAATAGCTTCATCTTACAGTGTTACAGAAAACAACAGGGACATTTGAGGCACTTTTAAAGCACCTCAGAGTTTGAAAGCCTACAGCTGCAACTAGATGTTTATATACATTAGTATGTAAAGACCATCACACATTATATGATTGTGACTGACTCTCCCAGTTTTTCTATATCTAAATACAATACACAACTAACTTCATAATTTAAGATAACAGGTGATAGTTGAAATGAGGTTGTGGTTATTGTGGTGAATTTGAGAGCTGTACAGCGACACAAACACAGAACAGATTTAACAGTTAAGATTGTACCATCAGTTCGGCTAACTCAATCAACTTGAAAATAAAGTAGTACAAATGCAGTACATGCGTGTTTAAATACTAGTTTATATTGAGAAATATAATTTTGAATATATTCATTCTAATATTGTCACAAATGTTTCTCAGTTACACAAACTGTAGTTGTGAACTGCATGAATCTTACATACACAGAACCTGCAATAACACAACATCGCAGAGACTGAAAAATTAGTGTTAGAGAGAAAAGTGAAAGTGTGACAATGAATCTGAACTCCTCAGCGGGACTACAGTTGATGTTTATGACAAACCTAATTAACTAACCCTTCAGTTAGTTATGATGGGGTTAACTATGGCCTTGGTCATAAAAAAGACATTTGGTGAAATCCCAGCATTACAAATCACCAGAATCAACCAGACAAACTACAGACATTTAGACATTAATGAGATGGCATCTGCCATCTGAGACGACACTCGATCCTGAGGTTACGATTCACACAACCCACCTTCATATAGCGACAGACCAAAGTTTCAGACACAGAAAAAATAGTCAGAAACATGAAGTCATGTGAAGTGTAAGAATGAGGCCTTTAACTGCAGGAACGCACTGGCCAATGAAATGCAGGGAAATTTTAAATGAAATGAATAATAGAAATTACAACAACAGTTTGACCTTGATCTGTAACAGCCAAGGGGATATTTGAAGAAAACAGGCACTATAGACGAGTGGGATGCGTCAAGGTACACAAGAAGAAAGATTGTCAAACTGTGAAGATGAGGAAAAACTTCCAATACAAAAGAGTTATGGCCAACGTTACATTCAAAATTAGACTTCAAATCTCTGCCAACTGATCAGCCAGTATGGCTTTAAGACATTATAAACAACAATCATGACTTCTTCAGTTAAGGCAAATGTTCTGTGTTTGTAGAATCCGATTTAGAATCTGAGTTTTCACATTTAGTTTTCTTGTAGCTCAATGGTTAGAGCATGGTGTTAACAATGCCAAGGTCATGGGTTCGACCTCAGGGATTGCACATACTCAGAAACAATGTATAGTGTAATGCAATGCAAAAACGAACAGTTCTGACTTCATTGATGATTTAAATCACTCATATTTTTAACAGGTTTAGGTTGATCACTGTAACGTGGAGGGTTCTGCACTAAAACTCCACAACCCAACACGATGCTTAAAGGAAGACATACAACTCTGAAGAAAAAGGACAGAGGAAAAAAAAGACCTTCTACGAAAAAGCTAAAAAAAACGTTTTCGATGCAGTGCAGTGGACACATTCAAATCAAGTCACTCGCAATAAAATGCATTAGAAAATCAGAGTCACATTTAAAACCCAATAAAAACAATCTAAAATCTACTTTATTATAAATCACCAATCAGAGCGAGTTTAAGTATTTAATTTGATTGCACAGGAAGGCACATTCACAAGGCTATAAAAAGTGTTGCAAAGAATTGTGTTTTTCCTTGAAGTGAGAAAATAAGAATGAGGTGATTATTGCTTTATCCAGAGCAAATTTTAAGAGGAAAAGATCCACATCTCAAAAAGTTGTGACGGTCATAATAATGATAATGCCAATCAGTGTAAGAACGTGTGCTCGAAACCTGATTTAAAGACAACAGAAACTGCCAAAAAACTGCCTTTTGTCTGGATCTCCACCACATTGAGGGATGGAATGCTTTGGAACAAACGTTTGTTTCAGCTGTTGAAACAAGTGATCTACAGAACGTCTCTCAGCATCAGAAGTGTGCTCAATAGTGTGCGTTGTGTGTCTGTGACTCTTTACGAGTAGAAAGTGAGGACGCTCTGATGGTTTCCACGAACTAACAGAATGGGCGGCAGGTCTTTGGATAGCGTGTCCAGCCAGGCCATGTACAGAGCACTGGATACAGCTCCTTTCCTGGCCAGCGGCATGCTCCTGCAACACAAAAACTACATTAGTCATGGTGACCAGTCACCTTAATGCCTAAAGTGAAAATGTCAGACAAATTTCTGATCACATTTTTTTTCTTATTTTACTTTTAAACTTTTATTTATTAAACACTCAACAAAAACAAAACACATTTCATATTGCTTAACTTTTTGAATCTATAACTACAAATGTGTAACAGTTAAAGGTTTGGATTGTGATATGGAAATGAATCAAGAACTGCAGTTACAGACAGCTCTATTGAAGGAGGAATCAGAAGAAACGGGCACAAAACGAGTGCAGAACATAAGCAAAAGCTCTATTGTGTATGTGGAAAGAAGAACTGTGACTACACACTGATAAATAACTTACATTATGTGTGATTATGCGGTGTAGATGCATGGAGATAATGTTGATGAGCAACTAAATAACTGCATGTCTTTAGTGCCAGGTTAACTGGCCAGACGTCCTTTTAGCAGACAGTACAGTTCAGAGCACACACATAAAAACAGACCGACAGCTCACACTATACATGCAGACTCTGAGTGTGCAGTGCGGTTTGAGTGGAGTCCTCTTAATTTTATGCCAAAGCCAAAAGCAATTAGTATAATTCTGACTTATTTTATGTAGAAAGCTAACTATTTAGTCAGAATGCAAATTCCGAAGACTTGAAATGAAGCAGTTTCAAGCACTTTCACAATTTAAACAGCTACATTAAAAATCAAGCATTTAGGATTTTCAAGCACCCACACAAAATCATTACATTGAAAATGTAATTAAAATTTCTGACTTTGCAAACAAAAATTATGTAAATATGATTACTTGACCACAATCACATTGGATTTACTTTCACATTTTGGAAATGTGAAAGTTATTGATAAGATGTTAAAAGATACAAATCTGGTGTGGCAATAAATGTTATATTTAAATCCGTTTCTTACATGACAATGAGGTTTGCTGTGCTTGAGTGCTCCTTCAACAGCTCATTCAGTCTGATCTGACGATTACTCTGAAAAACAACACAAACCAATAAATGATTTATTTACATACCATCATTTTACTCCACTAAGACAATTTTCAGTTTTATGTTTATATTCAATTTAGAGTGGCTCTATCAGGCAGCAACAATTACATTCAAGACATAGTGGAAACCATAAAACCATACACCCATGAAGCATGGAAGACTACTCTTTTGTGCAAGATCTGTATTGTACTAGCTGTATTCTAGTTGTGTACAATTATGCCATTTTCAATACGACTGAGCACTATTTCACCCTGTGTTGGGTATTAGTCTTTCCCCTAACTGCTTAACTTCTTAATTCAATTCAATGTATTTATATAGTGCTTAGATGTTGCATTGCTTCAAAGCAGCTTTACATATAATGAAAAATAAAACAGAAAAATTATCAAATATGTACACCAAAATACACGGTATTGTTGCAAATGTTTATTGTTCGTTATAAGATGTATATTAATAGAACTTGTCTTAACTTCTTAAGCCATAAACTTTGTCTTGAGACAGAGATCTTCTTACTCCGCATCATATTTCGCTTCACTTTGTGGTACCTTAGAGCTCTGTTCGGGGCCCTTTTCAGTTTTATTTGTTTTTCCCCCATTGGGTTCTATTTTTCAAAAACACCTTTACCTCTTTTAATTCCTATACTCAACATAAAGGTTGATCATCCTCAGAAGTCTTTAGAATAACTTGCCACTCCATATACAGATCCTTTTTAACTACTGACACATCTAAAGATATATATTATCTTAACCTAAAAGAGTGTAAAGTGCAGTGTTTAGATCCAAGCCCCAAACATGCACTGGCCCCTGTTGTTAACATTATATTTTTGCTTACAGCCTAAAAGACTGGCCTAAATAGTCCCAACATTTCCTAAATCTTGAAACTTTGCCAAACATTTGTCACCGCATGATTCTTGCACTATAGCAAAACAAAACAGTTGAAGCAAATTAGTCAAAAGTGTCCTTTAGAAATAATTGTTAAGACCTTGGCTTTGTAGAGCTCCAGCTCATTGTCTGTAATTCTCCAAGGTTCCTCGCTCTTAATCTTCTCAGCAGCTTCCTGCTCCATGTCATCTTCTCTCAGTTTATATGGCTCAATCATTTGAGCAAACTCTGTCAAACTGTTGACAACAAAAACGTCTTTATTCAGAGCAAATGTGCTGAGAGGGTTTACACTTTTATCCTCAGAAATGTGTTTAAAAACATTTAAACAGCCTATAGTTATTTAATGGGCCAGTTGTATAGTTATTTAATGGGCATATTTAATGGCATATGTGTAAATATGCCAACTACAATAAACAGTGAGTAATAGGGGGCTTCAAACACACAGAAAACGTGTTTGTACAGAGGAAGAGTTTCAGTAGATGCCAGCTTGGTGGAATAATAAAGAATAAGATGTTCATACCCCTCTGATTTGGGCTTTGTGTTGACATCACCTAGGACTGTGATGTCAGAGAAATCGATCCTAAACTTGCTGAGCAATGTGGCCATTCTGAAACACAACACAGAATCATAACTTATTCAGCACAGCAATCAATAATTCATGTTATATTTGCCAATGTCTCCTTTTGATGTAATATTGGTTTCCATTTCACAAGCTCAGACAGTCTTCGAATGACTGAGGAGTGTCTGTACATTACTACATGTTGTGTAATTCTAGTTTTAGCCCTGAACATGATGGCAGGTCATTACTGCGAAGGGGCAATCGTGGCCTAATGGTTAGAGAGTCAGACTTCTAATAAAAGATTGCAAGTCTGATTCCCACTGCCAGCAGGAAATGACCAAGGTGACCATGAGCAAGGCACCTTTGGTCCCCACAGGAGTGCTGCCCAGTGCTCCAGGGTGTGTGTGTGTGTGTGTGTATTCACTACTCACCGGTATGGGTTAAATGCAGAGGACACATTCAAAGTATGGGTTACCATACCTGACAAATACATCACTTCCACTTAACAGATTTAAGCACTAAAACAAATGCAAAAAACTACTGCACAATCTCTCATGGTTTCCATGTGTGATTTCTAAAAAGACCTGGAAGCTGAACACGTCTAATTATAGCTAACAAAGGCCCTACTGCAGCTGGGAGGACAATGGAAACATTTGTCTCAAACAAAACCTTCATGTGCATTCACAGAAATAGAGAAGGGAAACAGCATAATAATCCACTAATTCCTGATCCCCAGACAAGCAGCACTCAGTTACTGAAACAGACATCTAACAAAAGACCTGCCATGATTTTGAAATATAAAAGGCACGTTTGAGTAATTGTACACACGCTCTGCGGTCGTGGTCTATTCTGTTGATCTTTCCACCAATGAACACTCGAATCTTACAGTCCTTCCATTTCTTCTTATTGGTGATCAGATAGGGAATCAGAAGAGTCAGACCTGACAAACACACACACACACACACACACACACACACAGTATTCAAATAACTTTGTACACTTCAAGGAAACAGCGGTGTTTGCAAGGCAACAAATAAGACAAAGATGTTAAAAAGGCAAAACGTGTTAAAGTTTTAAGCTGAGGTCTATAATACAGGGTTTCATGCACAAGCACAAAGCCGCTTTGCCGTTGTCATGACACCCAGCTGTTGGCTGCACATGAGAATAAACACAATGTAATGCCTTCTGTACTAAAAATGCAATCACATGGATGCACGAAAAAAGAGAGCAATCACAACTCCAAATCCAAACACTGCAAAGAGATCACAGATAGTGTGAACACTGATTAATCAACAGGTGTTCTTAAGAAAAAAACACTTAAACACTCAAATTATTTATAAAAATCTTAAAAAGAGTCTGTACATCAAAGTTTTATATTGCAGGATGCTCAATACAGTATGCATGAATATTATACACAGGTGTATATATATAAGCTTTGAAGATGAATGAAAGATATTTTAAACTCACCTCCATCATCAAAGAGCCACCAGACATCGACTGTACCCTTCCCCTGCTTCCTCTGAAACTGTTGACTGGCCTCCAAAAGCTGTTGATCAGCCACATTGAGGGGGACTGTAGGGCTCTTCTTATCTGAACACACACACACACACACACACACCTTCAGACTCTTCATTAACACACACAAATCATGTTACAGATTATCAGAGTGTTTCAGAAGCAAACAGACAGAGGAGAGAAATTTTCAGTGGGAAGGAGAAGCAATCCCGCAAGAAGACAGGAAATGAGATCAGAGCCCAGATCACACACAGGAAATAACATCAGAGTCCAGTCATGAGAAAGCAGCAAGCCCTGAAACAGTAGCATGTAGAGACAGAATGAGCGGAGAGTAAGAATGTGAGCAATATGTGTCCTGCCTTTCTTCAACAGCGGTCGGGTGTTGCCATCATCCTCTTCTGGATCATGTGTGTGTGGGGGGAGAGGAAAACACAGGAGGGTTAAAAAAAAAAGTACCGATGGAAAACATACAGTCAAACACAAAGATCTGTTTCCTCTGCTGCTGTTACATGAACCTTAGAAAAAACAGCATCACCACTATCAAACAATGGAGACTTAAAACTCCCGAGACTTTGATTAAGTGTCTTTGATTAATCAACTTACAAGATTATTGTAGGTTTAAAATAAGTCATGATGATATAACAATTTATGCATTCACATCAAAATTTTAATTGATCTGGTTAGCATGGTCCAGTTTGCATTTACATTTATTCATTTAGCAGACGCTTTTATTCAAAGCAACGTACAAAGACAGAGCACTTAACATTTTGCCCCAAGAGCCAACAAGTCTAGTCTACTAAGCTACATTTACAAGTAAGAATAGAGGCCAGGATTCAGCCACGGCCATGACCCAGGTTCGATTTCCATTCAGGAAACATCCTTTTAGGCACAGTCGTGGCCTAATGGTTAAAGAGTTTGATTTGTAACCAAAAAGGAAACGACCGAGGTGCCCTTGAGCAAGGCAACTTCCATCCAGTGACTGGACAGGTTAAACACAGAGGTCATTTTACTTCAGAAAAGAACAATTTTTTTAAAAATTATTTTAAACAAAGATAAGATATTTTAAACATTCAAAAGCCTAACCCTAACTCTTCGCTGCAGTCTCTGACATGTCGATCATATCAATGGAAAATAACTACATCCTAAAATTTTTGTTCTTTTAAATTTGGCACATGTGGTTCCACTCGCCAGCGTTTTCTCATCTGCTTTGCCCCTGTTGATCTTGCAGCTCTGTTTATTTTTGGTTGTTATTTTCTCAGCTGTCTGAGAGCCCTTCAATGTCAGCTGCCGCTGAGACACACTTTAGCTTACCAGAATCACAAACATCACAAAAAACCCAAACACTATCAATTCCCAGCACACACACTTCTCTTAATGCACCCCAACTTTACACAAAACCATTTCAGAAAACACGTGAGGTGTGATTATTGTGATAAAGTATTTGATACACAAAGATCAGAAGTTCCTCATATGACTTCCTGTCTAAAACTCAAGAAAAGAATTTGGAAAACTAGTGATCAGCAAATAACTCTGATCTAACAAATGTAAAGCACTTAATGTTCCTCACTCCATAAGAACTGCATGCAAAACTTATCAAAAAACTTAAACACACAAGAAAAGCATGCCTACCTTTCTGGACAGCAGGGCTGTTCTGGACACTGGTGGCCTTTGAAGAGGGCTTGGAGGAATCTCCATCTGAGTCTTTACTCATGTCAACTGAGACCACCACATCCTTCATGCCTGAAGCTTCATCTGGGGAGATCAGTGAGAACTTTCAGTGAAGCTCAGCATGACTTGGAGATCAAATTCCAGTAAACAGAGAACTTTACATTACATGGACAATTTCATTCAGCCAAACACTGAAGCCCCTTAAACATGGGAGTCCGCAGTACCACACACACACACACAGGTATTACCATACTTGTGAGGACATATGATCCCCATAAAGTAGGGAACACCAGGACCACACACAGAGTATAATTTATATTGACTTGTGTACACAAATGACATTGTTTGACTAACATTTCATAAGCATGTGGTACATCTTCACTTTTTTGAAAGAGTTTTCATTGGTTAGAAGTAGGATGTGATGCCATCGTGTGTGTACAGTTCTGTACCTTGACCTTGAATGTGAGAAATGTCGAGTCCTTCTCTTAGTCGGATAATGACAACGCCGTACTGAAAATCAAAAGCATCGCTACACACGCACGCATGCGCACACACACACACACACACACACAAATAAACAAGTGTTAGAGTCTCCCAGAAGAATACACACATCTGCTGACACTGAAGCTGAATTTTTCCATTTGGTCATAAATATTTCCCTGTACACAGTTAAACACACACAAAATCAGGACTGCACATTTGCACTGACTGAAATAACGTGTGTGTGTTGGGGGGGGGGGTGTTGAATATGTGGTTTACGAGAATGTAAACATATAATGACGTGTATAACAATATAAACATGGTTTATGGGGACATTTCCTGTGCCCTAACAGCCGATCATTCGTTAGTCTAAGCAGCTTAGTAAAACAAATTTTAATTACACTATTACTCGCAGATAAATAAAACACCACAAAGTCACGCAATCTGTGATGGACAGACGTATGTGGTATATGTGGTAATTATAAAATAGACATCAAAAGTGTTCATTGAGAAATGTAAAAGATTAATAAAAAAAAAGTAACATGCATAATTTGCAGGCAAATGTTCCCTTAAAATTCATTGACCTCAAACATCACTTATTTTAAACCTAAGCAGCTTAATGTAAGCCACTTTATATGGCTGCTCGCGCTAGATAAATCACTTCTTCCCGACACTGCAGGTGAACGTGGGTCCTAAAACACTTAATGTGACTTAATCCATAGACCGGTTACGTGTGCGGTTTTCTGTTTTCATGCACCACCTGTTTTGTAATCATCATCATCTGTTTACCTCTGATTAGTTGTCCTATTTAAGTTCCCTGTTCCCATGTTCAGTTGTATGTTGATTTTGATGTGGATTATTTTGGATTGCCCGTTGTTCTTTGTATCTTGGAATATCTCTTTGAATCACGCTGCTTTCGCACATGTTGTTAACCTCACCAGTTATACAGTTTGTTTGGCTGTTCTCCTATTATTAAATATCTTTTGTTATCTGGTTTTCCGTGTCTTGGTCCTCGTTTTTGTCCCGTTAACACTACACCGTAACAAGACCAAACCTTAAGACCAAATGACAAGATTCATGATACACCAAGCGCAATATGTATGGAAATGGTAAAGAGCCCAGAATATAAACGCTAAACGTCATGCTAAACGCTAAACGTTCCAAAATGTCTGGTGTTCCTTTCTCTGAGACAGAGAGAAAAAAATAATTTATTATAAAATAATAAATGAGATATACATAATTGTCTATGGAGTGATTCTGCGGACAATTTTAAAAAGAAATTGCAAATTGCATTTGCAATTGTGTTTTCTATTTGTAAGCGTAAAAGTTTGACAATTCAAATGCAAATTGTTTGCATTTTTATTTACACAAACGTACATCTGGCAAATTTCAAATGAAAGTCCATTTGCAATTCCCATGTCTTACGAGTTACGACCCTGCCATATTTAATTTGCAATAGCAATTACCCATTTGCTATTTCGTTTGTTTATGTCAACTTGTGTCGACTAGGAAAATCCTTAGTCAGGGGCAGCCCTAGTGATTTGATACTCACTGGATGAGGTTGATGTAGGTCTCCACATCCTTTATATCCCCAATCCTCCAGTCGTTCTTAAAGCCCAGAACTAAAGTGTTGGGCCGCAATCGACCCAGTCCAGCTGCCTGTAACACACACACAGCTGTAGATTAACAGAGCAGCAGAAGTCACAACTATTCACTGATAGGAAATTTCCAGAACTTTCACCTGTCCAGAAAAATTCAATACACTTATGTACATGTCCTTTAACAAGCATTAAACAGGAATGTGAGCTCTGTAGATATTATCTTTGGCTATTATAAACTTCGAATCAGTCAAGCACGGATAGTTTATCTTAAACAGGACGTAAACAGTGGAAAGCTACTTTAGAAGTTATCAGCATATAGAGTAACTCTGTGAATGTCACAATGGTCGTTTCTCAATATGCGTTCTTGTCTGTACTTGTGTTCTTGTGGACTTGTGAAACATCATCGGTCGCCCAAGTACCATTCCAATTTAGAGTTCACATCTAGCCAAGTACAGTTAAAATCCCCAAATGTGTTCTTGCTCCGCCCCTTTTATCGAGGATGCATCAGGAGGTGACTTGTGTGGACTTGATAAAAGCCCATAACCCAGAATTCAGTTCGCCCCAGCGGACTTTTCGTAATGGCGCAGGAGAGAACTCATAACTGTAAGAGATACATTTCGAAATCCATCAACTTCCCAACGTTTTTTCCCGCTTTTTAAAATTTAAATAAAAAAAGAAAAGAAACAGTTTCACATTTTATTTTATTTTAAAACGATGTAAATATAATCAGAGTAGTGAAATGATCCCTGAACCACAGAAGAGGCAGTTGTT
>JAZGTJ010006411.1:0-25007 GCA_036877575.1 Botia almorhae | reverse complement strand
CAATGTGATTTCACATATAAACTTTGTAATGCAAAGTTGTGAGTTTTGCATGTGAGGTTTGTCATGTACCTTTAGCCATGCGGTTCAGAAGCATACTAATCAGGATGCATGTATTAGCTGTACCGTCTGTACGGCCTGTATCGTCACTGCACAATCAGAAGAGCAACAATGTGAGTAACACAATTCGAACACACTCTGAACCAAGTACCATTAGTGAACAATTTTTGTAAAAATGGAAAAAATCATTATTGTAGGCTAATCGTAGTCACAATAGCACATTTTTAAACACATATACTTGCTCAGTACTTGCAGAATAATAGCTTTATTCATTTTTTTCTAACGGGATGAGAAATCCTCCATTTTGTAACTTTGAAAATGTTAATTCACCCTAAACCCAACAATGTTTGTCTATGATTTACCTGCAGTGCACAATAATGGGGCAGGAGCGACCTCGGTAGCATTTTTTGACTTTCCTGAGGAGCAGAGAGAGGGAGATCAGAGATAACTAGGTTCACATTTCCTGAAGGAAATACCAGTGCTTGCACGGCAGCAAAAACATTTAGTTCAGGGTAAATACATATCAGAGCCACATTGCCGCTCTCAGCATCACCTCTTTTTATTTTTGGTCAGCCATGCACAAAAATAAACAAAGTGAATCTGTCTTTTGCAGATATTAGAATGACGACATCATTCGTAAGATACTAATTGCTGAACAATGTAAGCGTCTATCTGTAACTATACAGGAGATGTATAATCTTAAATTTCTAAGCAGAAATAGGGTTTACAAAACAACCAAAACAGAAAACCCACCAAAGGGTTAAAATGATCCACAGTATGTGTGAATGAAATCTATGTTTCAATGCCCTGCCTTGCAAGCACTGTAAATATTTAGCCTACTGCAGAGTAAAAAGACCCACAGATATGAGAGGAAAACATCAGCACCACTGCACAGAAACCAGAAAGATCAGATACAGGAGAGCACTGGTAAGAAACAAGACACAAGTAACATCAATTCACCATCCACACAACATTTCAATATATCTGTGGGTAGAAGCCGAGCTGTGATTTAAGGACGCAAGCATAAGAAGGGAGAGACACAGAAAATGTAATGAAAAGAGAATAGATAAAGAGATGGACAGAGATTCATGCAGAGAGAATATAGGAGAGAGGGACGGAGCAGCGGTGGAGCGTTTCATCAGCTTTGCTGCAGTCACACCTGTCTGTGCTCATTTTTGTGACTATGCAACTGGAATCAGACTACTAGCTGCAAACCACAAAAATGACACAGACAGCTGTGCAATACCTCGCTAGTGCGCTCCATCGCTCACAAAGAGAGAGCGACAGGTAAGGAGAGACAGAAAATAACAGCTCCAGACAACGAGAGTGAAGTAATGATGGAACGATATCAAGTGATGGAAGCTGAGAGGAAAGTGAAAGAGAGGACAAATGGAGAACATGACAAGAAACGTGTAGGACTATATACTGTATTTACGAAGCGTGTATGTGCATGTGCAGTACCTGCTATAATCCAGAAGAGGGCGTGAGGAGTCTGGGATTCCTTTTGCGAGCCAGGTCAAGAAATGGAATTAAGTGAGGGTACCAGTTTGCTGGGTTTGGAAGTTCTTCAGGTAGAAACTTCGCACCAGGAAGTCATTACACCAGCTATGCTCAGACACCAGGTGAGAGTTATCATCACATTCTAAGTACACGAGCAGACAACCAAGTATCACAAACCAGAAATCAGGGCATCTTCTGAGGTCCACACATAACAGTTTCACACAAACCTCATAGATGTGGTAGAGAGAAGAGCCCTCATCAGTAACGATCACACTGCTTTTCTCCATCTTCAATCAGAGCCGTCAGCATCACTATAACAGTGCAGCCATTTTCCCAAACCATCTGCCCCTCCCCCCCACACACAAGAGAGTCTTGACCCAACTTTACCATTGCTGCACTTGTTTGTTTTTAATTTTAGAATGAATACATTTATTCATTAAACTCGCCTGACCTGCCAGAAATCAGAAAGAGGTTCTTGGGTGGCGATATATGCTGGAACCCGGGGGTCATGCTCTATCTAAAGGGTCAACAGGAGACAAAAGGTCAGGGGTCAGTGCTTTAGCCCTCCTTAACCATAGACTACCCATCACCATGACAACAGGGCATTAATGCGATCAGAGGGCATGAAGGTTTAATTGATAGTCCCCTTCTCTTGACTACAACAGAGCAGCAGGAGATTCCAGACCTAAACATCATGGATGAGCTCAATACAATGTTACTAAACACAAAGACAGAGTCCTGTATTTGTATTTGACCGTAAAGTGCAAATACTGACAGAAATAACTAAGTAAACACGTAAAGTCTTACAATGATGCTGGCGTTGATGTGGTCTGACCTGGAGGGGTCAATCTCAGCCTTCAGCTTCACTCGGCAATGGTCATCTGCAGAAAACAATGAACAGTTTACACATCTAAGTACTTCTAACCCATAAAATACTCATAGAAAAGGTTATCTGCTTGGTAGTTTAGGTGTTTGGAACTTAGTTTAGGTGTTAAAAAGAGAAAGAAGTTATTAAGGTATAATTACAGAGGAAAAACAGATGTTTTAAGGGGTGGGGGAGAATGGGGCTGTACTGACAGGCATCGGGACAACGATTCTTTTTGACGTTACTTTCACTTTGGGCTGCTGAGATGGTGCTTGGTTCTGCCTGGCAGGAGCACAGAGCCTCCCATTCTTTAACCCAACGGTCTTTATTCTTGAGATGATCTTAAGGTGACAGAAATGTGTTGTGATCCTTTTGTGATTTCTCAGAAATCTTGTGCTTTCACATGATCGTTAAAATAGAATGATACATTTAGAGAATCGTCTAAATCAAGAAAAAATACACAAAACATTCTTTGTGTGAACATAACATAAATATGGCTATGTGGGGGAAAATGTTGGAGTGTGTTTAATATTTAAGCCAGAGGGAAGTTAATACAATTTTATGTGTCTGTAAATAAGGGTGTGTTTGTCTACCAGTATCATGTGTCCTGTAGCGATATCCATGTTAGACTGTGCTGGCTCCTCACACCAGGAGGGGGTGCTGCTGTGCGAACTAGGGCTTGGCTGAGGAGCATCACTGAACTGTGACAAAACGCTGCTGACGCGTGACGTATCCGTTCCTCCACCACCCCCTCCTGCCGGTACCACCTGCAGCTCTGACGCCACAGTCCTGCTTGTCCAGAGAGAACTTAGCAGCATGTGTTGTCGACAGAGATGCCGATAGAAATGTAAAAATATTACAGAACTACGAGCTAGTCCGCTGTAGTATTAAAACCTGTCACCCATAACAAGACTAAATAACCAGCTCTGGTCGGTATAATACAACCTGCAATACATTTTGCGCATGCAATGTATTGTACAATGTCCTGTACACAGGAACTACAATGTGACACAAATCTCTAGTTTATTTGTGCTTAAATTAAATAAAACTGATGTCATGTGTCTGATAGCACCATGCAATCATGGGTGAAGCCACCAGAATTAGCAGGGAGGATAAACAGTTCAAAAGGCAGATCTTCTAAGGTTTATAGTACCACAGAAATATGATGCAGTACACATTCTAAACACTTCTTCCTACCTCATAATGGGTCACATTTCCTGCTTCAGGCCCCAGTTTCCCTGAGGCCAACTGGCATGCGTGTGCGCAGACAGGCGATGGTCAGCACCCCCACCCAGGAGTTCACCCACAAAAGCCACACCCACAAACATGAGGAACACCCACCGGGAGTTGTCATGCACACGTGTTGCCACTGGCAACACACGGCCATCCGTCTGCAATGACGAATAGTAGATTATTGGAAACAAACATAAATAATATTGCATCTGCAGGAATTTTAAATAAGACTGATATTGACTAAGCAGATTTCTTAGAGAAACCCTTTCCCCTCTGTACTCTATGATTTCAAAGATATGATTTCAGTGGGGTCCACCCATTGCCATGGCAACCACCAAACGCTTGATTCACCATGAAGGTATGAATGACAAAATGCACCATGGATGTTTAAAAGATAAAAGACATACAAAAATATGCAATCACGACACTGATGTGAGATAAAGAGGGAAGGAGAAACATATTATTATATGTATTTATATTAGACCTCAGTTGACCCATGAAGAAGAATCCCACCCCCTCCCCAGTGCTAATTCTCTGCTGGAATGATACAGACCACACAGGAGTGGGGACATTACATCATCACTCCTGTGCACACATTACTGACCTTGTCGCCACAGCAACCATCTTTACCTGACATCACTGTCTGTGCTGTGAGTCTGAGTGCGAATCATTCTGATTGGTCATTTTCCATACGTGTAGTTGATTTTAACAAATCACTGAGCAGTTCAAAGAAAACACTTTAACTACTACAGGCTCCCAGATTTAACTAAAAGCAGCCTAGACCGTCTTTATTGACCAAGATCAATAATCTCTTTTATTGCGATTTTGATCATGTGGCTGGATAGCACGATTCAAAGCGAAGGAGAAAAAAAGGAGTTACAGTTAAGCAGCATATAAAGTGTTTACATGTTAACTTCTTATGGGATTTCAGCAAGCAAATAACGATACCAGAAGAGGGAATTAATTTAACTAAAATTACAACGGTAGGCGTATCCTACATCAGTCTTTACTGCTCCACACTGCGTGCTTGTTTAAAAAAAATAATTGTTTAATTAACGGGTGTAGCACTACATTAATGCAATGTTTAAGAGTAATATGAGTTTGTATATAAGTTATAATATATACGTAATATAAGTTGAACTCACCCGAAAAATACAGATAATTACAGAATCTTGAAGGGACCGATCCCGCCCGTTGATCCGACAAACAGAGGCAGAAATCTGTGCGTGCAATAACTGAGCTCGTCCACCGGTTTGAATTCCGCGAAAACAGCTGAAACGCTCGGGGACTTCAGGGTCGCGGGAAGTGACCAGCGAGCGGAGAACCGCAGCGACAGAACACGCATCGCGATCTTTTGCGGGAATGTTGCGTTTTGAGGGTAGAAGCGTTTGGGATGCCAATCGGCAGCGAGCATTCGGAGTCGGAGTCGTGAACGCGCCTGACAGTTTGACACGTATGATGTCGTTGTCATAGCAACAGAGCAAATGGGACGGGGGTGGGTGTCAGAGGGTCTTGACAGATTCTCAGGGGGTCACAAAGTAGCTCATCCAAACAGATCGAATATCCTTTTCAATAAGTAACGCAAATTGTTAGATTACCCAGCGTGATGTTATGGTCATCCTAACGTATCACCAGAACACTGCTCTGTGACAGACCTCAGTCTTCATAACCAAGAAACTCATAACTAAGAAATTCATTTTTATTAGACCTACTCACCAGCCTTTTCCGACGCCTAGTTGGATTTAGAATTCTGTCCGTTGGGAAGGACACGGAAAGTGACTGCAGGTCCAACCACCCTGTGAAGAAAAGGTTTAATTTTTTATTACAAGCATCCCTTGGATGCGTGTCAGATATAGGGATCCAGGTTATGAGGGTAGGTGTTAATGGACAGGCAATGGAGTTACATTTTTGAGGTCTGTGTATCCCATTCAGTTCTCTATTAACCAATCCCCTCTGTCCTCTAGGGACAATGGATTAAGGATGCAGCTCACCACCATTTTAATTTAGTCGAAAGGTTTGTGAGAACGATGTGCTTGCTAACCAAAGCAACAAAAGCAATTACACTGGTTTACTCTTATTACATAATAATACCAAATGAGTAAATTACTGTTTAAATACTGTCAAACAGCAGTTTAATGGTTTACAAATCTTTCACATACTAATGAAAGCTTAGGGTTTGTTTCAAAATATAAATTTGGCCCAACACCAAAGCAAAACTGGGACTCATCTCTGGAGTTACTGGAGCCTCCATGCACAGGACCTGGGCCTACCTGATATTAATGAAGGAGCCAATGGTGAGATGGATTCTCTCTCTTCTCTCTGCCCCATCAGACAAACTGAGGGGGCTGTAGAGAGACATACACATTCATGCACACACAAACACACATTTCACAAGCACAAACTAACACAGAGCTCACAAAAGAACAGAGACACATGGACAGACTCTCCACTGAATAGCGAGTTGAACATGTGCCTCCAGGTCCTCTGTTAGTTTAGTGTTTTGAAAATAAATAACATGACCACACAGACTAATACACTTATCTGTTGGTTGTACCTCTGATTAGTGACAATGTTTGACTTAGTTCTATTCTTCCCTGGTTTAACACTTAGGGCTCCTTTTCCAAGCTTTCCTTCCTCATGTTTGAGAGCTGCAGGGCTGTTGCCTACTGGGATGGAGTTTTCCCGAAGAGCCCCTGGGGAGGAGCTGGGGGGCTCTCAGGGGAGGCTTGGGAACCAGGCATGTTTGAGGAAGGCAAGGAGGAATTTGTAGCTAAGACAGAAGTCTTCTCCATTACATGGGTCAATTCTTCCTTTGTAATCTTCATCTAATATGGAGACAATACATGTATGGAGAACTGTCATGTCAGGTAAACTGGCTAAATATGATAATCTGTTCCATGTACATAGGTCTGCACTATTATTTGAAAAGAAATGAGGATTCATGATTACTGGTGCATCGTTTATGTAAAAATGGTTTAAAGCCATGATTACCGTGGTCTATTGGAACTCATTTCTGTGCGTTTTGGCAGACGTGTGCTGTTTAGGTCTGGTATAAATATGACATGCACAAATAAACACCACATAGATGATTGTGGTCAGACAGACAGTGGTTTTCAAACTGTTTTCCATGGCTTAAAGCATTTCACGTACAAATACATTTATGGTTAGTATGTAACTGTATACGTTTGGATGAGTATTCAAACAAACTTAATTATTTGTGAATGGAAACATTTGGGAAAAACATTTGATGTTTGTCAATATAGTTTGGAAACACATTCTTAAAGTGGTTTTAAAGTGACAGCATCCTAACATTCCTGCTACTGTCTATGCCATCAATATAAATCAAACAAAAGAAAAAGAATCATTCACTGTTTTTGACTGATTTACTTCTGTAGCTTTAATAAAACTTTAACCAATGATAAAATTACTACAAGAGCACAAAGTTGTTTATAAGAGCACAACGTTTTTCATAGATCTAGTAACTCTAGTAATTTTACTCCTAGAATGCTCTCAGTTGGTCCATTTAACTTTAAATGGACCCCCCTAGAGAGGAATAGGTCCACCCTCATATAATCTCATAAAATCCTGGTAAAATAACTAAAGTCTATTTCTTTTGGAAGTTTGAGGAGCAATACGAATGTATTTATTATTATTATTATTTATCACTATTATTACATTTTAATGTGTATCTTTTGTTAAGACAGTTAAATTTAGTATTTTATGTGTATGCATATGTAATGCCTTATTGGTTTGGTGGGTTACAAATATGGCCCCTCTTTCATTTCATTCCACAATCTATGTTAGTGAGCCTCACTATTTTCAGGATCACCCTCTATGATTTGGTTCCCAGAATAGAGGGGAGCTCCATCAGTACTGTTTAAAAATCTCTTTTAAAACACTTTAATGTGAATCAAATAATCAGCATTTTTATCCACAATTACAAAATCAACAGAATAATCGACAATTACATTTTTTGTATTTGACTAAAATTACATTTTACCTATTTGTGCAGCCCTTCCACATGTGTTGCCCATTTTATTCTCCCTCTCTCATGTTTGTTCTCACTGGTCATTGAGCAGTTGCTGTTTATTTTCTAGTCAGCCATATTTGTTGATGTTATACAGAGGCAAGGGCATCATGTTGCAGCTGTCCTTAAGCGCCTAATATACAGTGTACAGAGCTGCACTAATGTTAGTCTGAAATATAAAAGACCTAAAACCACAAATAACACTAAATCATTGTTCACTTCTCCCAAATATTATTTGTTGTAGTATTATGAGTTGCAGAATACAATGCTGAGCATGCTGCCCCCTGCAGGTAATATATTACATTAATACTGACAAAATCGCAACCTTCCATAATTATTAAAGCAGTTATTAAACCAGCAGAAACGTTTTTAATACTCACCACTTTCTGAGGCACAGATACATCCATTGTTTTAGCTGAAATAAATAAAACAAGCAGGTATACACTTTTAAAATAGATAAGAAACTAACTTACCTCCGTGCTCAACTAATGCTCCGTACTTCCGGGACCTCTCCTTTTGGTGCTGCCAGCTGTTGATTTCTTCAGTCTGGGATAAAAAGTCCTTGTTGTAGTCAGGGTGAAAATCCAGATTATGGAAAAAGTATAAGGCATGGTGAGGCACTACCACCCGATGGCGAATAGACGGCTGTGCGGGTGAGGAAACAAGAAGTCATAGGATCATGCAGAAGCTGATTGTCAATATCCAGAGACGGAGAAATTGATGAATTGCCCTTGATGTAAGAAGGCCGATGGTGACGTGCCTCCTTCCACAAGGTTCAGAGATGGTCCAGGCTTTGCATATGGAGAGATGACTGAGGGATAACAATCATGTAGTCCACATGTGGGTTTACTGGTTTGGGTTTGAGCTGGTTTGCAGGGCCACTCTTGGGCCCTTTC
This sequence comes from Botia almorhae, assembly GCA_036877575.1. Taxonomy (NCBI): domain Eukaryota; kingdom Metazoa; phylum Chordata; class Actinopteri; order Cypriniformes; family Botiidae; genus Botia; species Botia almorhae. Next base: position 16,429 of record JAZGTJ010006411.1, on the reverse strand, counting down.
GTAACAAAAAGACACAGAGAAACATTAATGCAGTGAAGGATCAAATAAAGGCAACTTGATGTGACTAGAAAGTACATTTTACTCTGAGGATGGTCCGATTTTCATTCCAGGTGATACTGGGACATTTGGAAGTTTGCTAAATTCTATTTTAATCACTGATTGGGTAACGTCATCCTGCCAGGTGAATCCTGCAAAATAATGAAATAAAGACAGTTATTAAAGACAGAGCAAAAATAAAGGTACTTGTGAGATGTAACTCTTGTACATACACACAAATGTTTGACCTTGGTTACTGTGGTAACATAAATCATTTTCAGGCACGTGCTGGTGTATGAATCATCATTTTCCTGTTGTGTTTGTTATATGTTGTTGTTATGGCAACCGATTGTTGTTACATGTAAAAAGTGTAAAGAAATCACAATCAGATCACTTTCTGTACAAGTCAGTCTGTACTGAAGGATAGTTTTAGAAGATGCATGTGAAACTCTCCTTCATAAGAATTTGAAACAATGACTGCAGTCTATCTAGTAGAACTGCTGTCACCCTGTATCGAAACCTTTCCTCTCTCTGTGTAAAATACTGACCAAACAGTGTCTTACACAGAAACCCACATACATATAAACCAACTCATGATGTGGCTCAGGTAGACATATAGACATATGATAAGATCTCCAGAGATAAATTTCTATTTAATATAATATTTGTATGACAGTCACGAACAGAAAGCACAGCATCATGTTATAATTTTCAGGATCCCTCTTTTCATGTTTTACTTCCTTATCTGTCTCTCTTAGAGTGAAATTGTGTGATGTCACAGTTGCCTTGGAAACGGTTAAATAACACTGACTAGGTAAGACCAGGTGATGGTGTAAGAGTGTTTTCTGTGCAGCCAATGATTTATACACACATCTCTCTCTCTCTCTCTCTCTCTCTCTCTCTCTCTCACTCACACACACACACACATAAATGCACAGAAACACACCAATCAGCTTCATCGTTTTAAAATGACAGCACCAAATGGCTATAAATTAAACCAACCTTCCCATTGTTAAAGCAATCTGGAAACAGTGTTTATTTAAAGTCAGAATCAATACAAACTTAAACTTCAGGCCAAGACGGGTGCATGGAAGTTAGTGGAAGTTCCAGCTATAAGAATCGTCTCTCAAAATAAATATAAAGTGCCTTGAGTAAGACAAAAATGCAGGTTTATGGAGAAACGAAAGAATATTACATTACTTTAGTTCATACTTTAATACATTAAAGTACAATCATGCTGTCTGAAATCCAACATACTCATTCACAGGAAAGAAATGACAGAAAAAGAGTCATTTGGGACGAGTAAGACACTGAGATACCTTCAAATCACAACAAGCACAAACAAATTACATTTGTGCTAGCAAAACACTCCGCATGAAATATTACCAAGATTTATTAACAAGTTTTAATCTGGAACCAGTATTTACACGCATTTCATATTTCTTCTGCAATATTTACACATTCTCATGCGCACAATGTCATTCCGACAGAGTTTTGCATTTTTCTGAGTGGCATGTGCCCCCACAATGACGACTGTTAGAAGAATGACGTGGGATGGGTCGTCAGTAGTGAATCAGCCTGCAAAAGAAAAGCGAATACAGATAGATGCAGAAGCAAGCATACATCTGTAAGAGGGAAGTGCTCCAAATAAACTGTGCCGACAGCTCCACAATGCGCGCGGTCAGAGCGCGCTCTCGCTGTCCGTGGTGCTGAATTATTGTATACCAAAATAAACAGTGACATTGACGTCTAAACATGCAACTAAATCTGTAATATCGCTTAATAAACAAGAAAATAAATAACCACCTATATTAAATGGTCCGAATGCGATTTAGACGTCACAACAAACTCATGGCTAGTTTTCATTTAGTCATTTAACAAACAAAAAACATGCATTCGTTTTAAACGTAACACTGACGTGTCTTTATCCGCAGCAGTCTCTCAGTCATGTGGTTAACCTGTGGCTCATTCATGTTTTTGACATACCGTGTCTGCGGTGCCAAACCAAGCATACGCAGTCGCCAGACAGTTAACATCCACAGACGCACGAATTTCATCCTTCCTCGGTTTCTTATTCTTCTAGCCCGTTTACAGCAACATATTTAGATGACACGGCGAACAGCGTGAGGTTGTGCTTGTGCCAAACTCCAGAAACACGAGACTCGGGTAAGAGTGCAAAAAAGATGAGCGTTTGCGAGAAGCGCCAGCGCGCTCCGTCAGGGAGGGGCAAGAGGACCGGACAGACAGAAAACCCGGAACGTGGGCACGACAATCAGTTAGAGTAATGCAGTTATTTTTGATGTAAACACAAGTCAGTCCTAATGGTCAGCACTTCTGGGATGTGGACTTAATAATGCAAAGTATGCTTACAAAAAAGCAAACCACGTGACATCTTGTAATGCAAACACCATGTAATGAAAGTTGAAAATCAAAGGTTTATTAGTTTTAACAAAGTTACAAAGCACAATATACGGCCATACTGTTGAAGTGCTACAGTTTGAAGTGTGTGCTACAGACAGTGATAAATGAACAGATGATAAATATTGACAATGTTGAGAAAATGAATGAAAGAGGATAAAGTGATATTGATTTCACTATTAACCATGTCCATTAATCCCATCTGTGCGGTTCCTGGTAAGTCCATCTCACAGTCTAGTCCACAGCTAGCGTGCTTCGTACAAATGGGAAGTGCTCAAAGAAGCCCTGCAAATTATAACCGAAATGAAAAAACATTATTCACATTTACATTTTTTAAAATTGTTTACTTTCAAACTGGTTATTAACATGGTGCATTATAATATTTTAAAGTTCTCAAAACTCCAACCAACTCCTTATATGGAGTGTTTTAGATGTATATATGTCCTTGTAATACCGAATAAATAAAACCACATGTAACAACAACGCTGGCTCTTAACTAAGCTGCCAGAAGGACGTTCAGCTGCAGTTTACCTTAAACAGTGTGGTAGTCTGGAGGACTCCAGAAGTGCAGCACATCTCTCGAATGGAGTGCATGGCAAGCTGTGGTGCTCCGAGATCCAGTACTGCCATTCCCAAACGAGCTGCCAAAATCGGCCCGATTGTTGTTCCACATGGACTGTCATTCCTAACCATCACGTCCTGGCAAAGACATTTGAATTCTTTATCAATAACATCTCATGTCGTCTATGCTGTATGAAGTATCAGTTTTAATCGTGTACACTGTACAAAGTTCCTGGTGTCCTGGTGACCACGACATGCTAGATGTAAATGGTCTTTTTATTTGTTAAAATAACATACAGAACTTTTAATTCTTCAATGCTTCTAAATTTCGGTAAATCAATTTACATTTTTGGTTACCACAGCTCGTCCTCCTGTGCATGATCTCAATATAAACCTAAAATTACCTTGTGATTGCATTAATATAAAATAGCATAATTATAACAATACTAATTAAGATATCTCAATAATATGCAAAATAATACACACCACCAACTTTTAATGGCGGTAAGTGAAAGACAGAAGTGGGCTGATTAAGAGTAATTCAGACACAGGATAAAACGCGCCAGAGCGTGACCAGTGCTCGACTCACCTGAAGAGGGACATCAACCCTTCCAGCGATCTCTCGTAATATGGAGGCGGTCACAGCAGTGGTGGCGTAACGCTGGTTACTGTTAAACTTTATGACTGGACCCTGATCCAGGACACAGAGTGTGAGAGATTCTGCTGAATGGACCTTTATGAACATGTTAAAAAGGGGCTTGTGTGTGTTTGTATTAGTACCTTATGAAAAGCAGGTCTGTGGTTCTCCTCATGTTTTTCTCTGTAAGAGGAAAGACCATATTGTTCATCACAGACGTGAAAACGTACGCAAAAAGTAGGTTAATAGCAAAATTTTTATAAATTCTGTTATCAATTCTGGGGGTAGACAGATCTATTTTATGACTCACTGTACATTTAATCCTACCTTTTTTATAAACGGTAATTTAAAAGGTAGGCATCAATATTTCTAAAACCCTGCCAAAATCAAAGCCATAATTATATATTTGATTAAATTCAGGTATGTTAACTTGACTGTAAAGTGCGATTTCCATTCCATATTATCAAGAATACAAACTCCTGTGTCAAATACTGCTAAATATCAAGAACATAAACCTCTCCTTATGCAGCTTTTTGCATTCAGCCAGAGTTGTACTCCTGCTCTCAAATATACCCTAAAAATTCTGTAGGACTGATCTAGCCTGATCTAGATAAGATGATAATGGAAAGACAGATAACTTAAGGGTTACCATAGAAACAAAGTTGCCATAGAGACAGACTGACTGGTAGTTAGGGTGTGCAGCATGGGCCATGTCCGCACTGATCATGTAGGACAGTGCCACGGCCTCCTGGAAGGCCGTCAGATTGTCAGGCGTGGAAGCCAAGCGACGCAGAATCAGCTCAGTGAGGTTGGACTTGGCTCCCTGTGCGCTCTCCGAGCCCACCTACAGATCAATCCAGACGGCGAATTATTTGAGCGAGAAGAATGATAAATGACAGATTCTGAATATAAATTTGTTCGTAATGTCCATCACACCTCTTCATTGTCATAGAGAGTAACCATACGGATGTTTGGGTCCTTAGCCAAAGATTCAAGCATGCTGGAGTCCATTAAAGCCTGGCAGAGAAGACACATTTACATGAATTATTCATTATCATTCCTCACATAATATTTAAGTGGGTGGCAGCATGAATAATTATATATATATTTAATAAGATGTTGCTCTCCGTGTTCAATCGTACCGTAAGGGCACAGAAACAACTGTGCAGGTTGTCCAGACGAGGTGAGAAGATAAATTCCTCAAAGACACCTCCTAGTGTCTGCACAACACGGACACATATCAAAACTGACAAGCTCATGAATATTACACAGAAGTCAACAGTGCAAAGCAATTTGAGTCATATGTACAAATTATATGGAAATGAGGGTCATAAGAGCTCTCAGCTGTTCCTTTGAGATTTGTTAAAGTAATGTTTTATTCTGCTAAAGCCTCGCACATATTCCTAAGTTTCACTCTGGCATTTACAGACAGCCCTTTCTTCAGTCGGGTAAAAATAACCAAGCAATCCTCTTTGCTTAGCACAACTACATACTAATCCTCTTTGTCAGCATGATTTGATGTAAAACCAAAACAAAAAGATCAGAAAGCCAAAACTAGATGTTTTTTGAGTATTTGCCTAATGTAAAGACAAAAGGACTTACACCAGGCTGTGTGTCTGCCAGACAGAGCTCAAAGTCAAGCAGAGCATCTGGTTCGACCCCGAGCTGTCCACACAGCATCTGGATCAGAGCGGGCTGATGTTTCTCTGCCTGAACAAGTACAGAAATGTTAAGACGAATGTTTACCAACATAAAACACTGTTTTATGTTTAGGTTATGAAATACAGAATTAAATGTAAAGCGTCTCATTTCTGCATCTCTAGCATCAAATGTAAATAATAAAAGAATGTTTTCAAACTGCTTTGTTGGTTTTACATGCATTTTAATTGCACTGTTTAACAGCAATTATGGAAATTCCACTGAACTGCTGTTTAGTTAGAAAAACAGGAAAATAAACTTATTTAAAAAGCTGATCAGACAGAAAATGCTAATAACAGCCCACAGTGTTGGAGTCAGCATTAAAAATCGTTCTTGTTGTTGAACGCATCTCTGGGGTGTTGTAATGCAAAACTGAGTCGGTTACACTGATAGTTAACACAGAACTGAAAATATCTGCTTTCTATATTTATATTATAACGAATGTTAATATTTCACAAACAGCTCCGGGGTCATTCCGTGTCATCTCAACCAGGGGTCCCAGAGGTCCCCAAAACTACAATCATGATGCGGGCATCTCTCTTAAGTCATTATTTACCCCCCATTATGGCTTTCATCACTATTTATGTGGGTCTTGCTTCTGTAAAAATATGAATATGGTTAATTTGACATGGAATGACCCTTGTGTAATTTTTCTGCAGCATATGGCTTTTTGCTCGTACATATATATATATATTTTCAAGAACGTCCTGGGTTTTGTAGAGTCTGTATGCGTGTCATCTTACTGTGCATGTCGCATTGCATGCATCCCCAGAGGCGGTACATCCCATTTCCAGCTCCTCCTGTACAGCAGTGGCCAGAAAAGGTGTTCTGCATCAAACACACAAAAGCAAATACACAGTCTGAATCCCAGCATTTCAGTGTGTCCCTGACCAGCTCCCTCTGCTCTAGTACGAACAATCCTGCTTCCTGGAAAGGTTTTCAACATGTTACATATTACATAATGTGTTGCATATTAAGCTTGGTCTACATGAATATATATTTAGAACACGATTAATGTATTATAATGCTTGCATTAAAAAGACATTACAATAATTAATTTTAAAGCTGAAATAACATTAGGGTGAGCAAACGAATTAACCGCAAATTGTTCGTTTTTGACAAAAATGAACTTGAGATCAAACTATAACTGGAGGACACTCTAGGGGTCCGGGACCCCATGTTGAAGACCCCTATTTAACGTCAATCCTCTCTCAGTGCTCACAGGTGGTTTTCCTTGTTAGGTCCAAAGGAGTCGTTAATGTCTCTCTGCAGGTGAATGGCCAGGTGAGGGATCCTGAGGATGGGATGAGGAACATGCACCAGACGCTGGACCAGCTTGCCTTCACTCTGCACAAAGACACACAAATCAACCTGAGTCGTGTTTACATTTTGATGCATCGTCTTTTTGGAATTCAATTGAGTAATATAGACCACAGATTAATGTACATGAGTGTTACCTTAATTATGACACGCCCTGCAATGGTCAGGTCACGGTCGAACCATGTGTTCCAGATGCCTCCTCCATAACATTCCACTCCTACCTGCAGGAATCCTAACTTTGTCTTCTTTGAGCGTGGCTTCACCTAAATACACACAGACAGTAGTACACAGAGAATAAACTGCTATTTGACAATTACAGACCAAATGATGTATCTTTTTATAATTTCTATAAACTATCAGCACTAAACTACCAGCAACGCTTTCAAATACTACAGTTTGAATGGCATATAACTATATAACTATCATGCATAACAATGATATACTGTGAGGAAACTTTTGTCTATGTCAAAGCTCTTCCTACGACATGAAGTATCTGTTCCTCTTACTCTCAAACATGGACTATCTGTATGAGCCCCGATCATAGAAAAACCATTGCCAGGTTTGTAGAGGCCGCCCACAGCGAAGGCAATAATGGTGGAGTAGTTCCTGGTCACAAAGTACTGTGTGAGGTATAGAAAAGATTGTAGTGAATATAAATGCAGTATGAGCAGCACAGATTTTTTACAGTTTTATGCAGAAATGTATTTATTTTTAATCTTCAATGCCATATCAGCATTATTGGCTATTTTTCTGGCAAGAGTATTAACTTCAACAAAAGCTCAAGTCTCTCATCATATTCTAAAAAAGCTGCACTGTAAGTAAACACATTTTGCAGACTACAGCGTTGTGTGAAATTAATCTCAATAAATTCCTGAATTTCTAATATAGTTATTAATATGCAATTCTGGGCTGTATTGTGCATATCAATCATGTTATAATGAATTTTTAAAAACTGATCAATTTAATACAATGGTGACACACAACAAATATTTTTATAAAGTTAGAAATTGATACAACTTTATTTTAATAATTGCATTTATATTTTTTTTTATGTGTTATGACACCAGAAACACTGTCAGTCATATAAAACAGGCCTTAAACACACACACACACACACACCCCCACACACCTTGTTTGCAGGTTTAATATCCCAGTGTTCAGCCTCCTTAAGCTCCTTAAAACCAGCCTTCAGCAGACGACATTTACATTCTTCCACCACTGAAGACAACAGACAAGCAACATAAACAGAGATTAAAACATGTAACTTTACAGCATTTCAACTGTGAACGAAGAGCCTGTGACGCAGGACAGAGGTTAAAGTGTATCGTTTATGAATCTGTAGAGCTCTATCAAGATCTGTTATCTGGCTCTCTGTCAGCTAGTAAGAAACAATGTCCAACACAACTACATTCTAAAATATTTGCTCATATTGTCGACAGTGTAAAACCACATAATAAAATAAAAATCACACAAGCACATCACCTTGCATCTTACACAATCACTTCACTACAATTTATTTATACACACAGATAGTCTTTGTCATTTAGTTAATTATAGCAAGTACATTGTGAAGCCGATTTTAAACAGTTTTCTTACCATGATATGGAGAAACTCCTCTATTGACGAATTTAAGAAACTCTTTGGCTGCGACCTGCACGGCATCTTTTGTGCTTTTCATGATTAAAGACTATGAACCAAACAAAGAACTGTAAACATCAACAAATAAAGGGACGTATTCACATATACTTTTATTCGAGCCAACAAGAAACTGGTAGATTTATATATTCACGCTTTAGTTATTCACTGCTGACTCACATGAATCACGTGAGTGCTTGAATAAAACCATAATAAAACAAGCACACGACCGCTACATACACAACCAAACAACTCTGTACAGCACAAGACCAAAGAAACCTATAGCACAAACCAAATCACTCGAGGGTGTCGCACACTGTTAAAACAGCTCGTCAACCTTTATTACCTGCATGTATGATGAACTGGGCTTTCACTTGCAAAGCATGAGAGTAGGAAGCTTGTGGGTTTACTTCACTCTGGTTGCAGAGGAAGGTTCACACCCTCTAGTGGTTGGAGGTGCAATTGGATTACACGCTGCATTAGTTTTTCTTTTATAGGCCTATATAATTATTTCGTAAAAGGTGTTTAAAATGATTTTTTAGGCGTTAAAGCGCGAAGCTTTGAAACCCTCTTGTAATTAGTGGTGCTTGCAAAGCAAAGAATTTTATAAGCGATCGGATGTACGAAGTTTTTGGGCCGTACGAAAAAGTTGAACTTTCAAAAGTTGAAAGTTCTGAGTCATTCTTTCAAAAGTTAAAAAGTTGATCAAAAGTCGAACTTTTGAATTTGAACATCAGGGAAATTTAGGAAATGGGCATAACAAAGTGCACCAATAAGTGAAACATCAGAAGACCAGCAAACTAAGTGAACTCAGACATCCCCATTGAAAAAACTGCTAAAACCTGGTTGACAGGAGAAAACCTGTTGTGCAAGGTTCTAAAATTGTGCTTGTGAATATGTTTCATGGGGTCAAAAAACCCTTTAAAACCAATATTAAAATTATTTTAATACCCTGACAGGAATATATGAGCAAAATAAGTGTGCACTTACACAGTAGGATGTGTATGTCTCTGTTTGTGTACTGTTGCCTGGTGGCAATATAATATTTAGAAACATGAGCTGTACTTTGCTCCTCTCGCCAACACAAGAATACACACACACTCACGGTTTTAATGATTAATGTGGATATTCTATAAATGTAATGTTTTTACACTGTACAAACTGTTTATTCATCCCCCCAACACTAACCCTACCCCAAAACCTAAACCTCATAGAAAACGTTTCCTCATAGGGACCTAAACATGTCCCCACAAGGTCAAAAATTCACTGGTATTACTATAGTTGAGAGGACATTTGATTCCTGTAATGTAGTGAAGACCAGTTACACACACACACGTTTACTAAAACGTCCATCTAAATGGGGACATTCCCTAGACTTTTTTGTTTTTATACACAGCTTGTTATAAAGAGTATAACCTAACCCTAACTCGCACTCTAACAGAACATTTTTACCATTAAAAAAACTTTGGTTACTATATTTTTATTTTTACTATATTATGATGTTTTTACAAATGAGGTTTTGCTTAGATTTGTCAGGTTTTGCTCACTTTTAGGTACAAATTTGTCCCCAATACATGGTTAAGTAAACCAACACACACACACAAAACAGGAACTGATAAACTAATATCAATCACAGGACATTATTGTTATATAGTGTTTATCAAATTAACTACAGATCATTGTGTTTATTGGAGTATAAAAGATATTTGTTGTTTTGTTTGCTTGTTTTGTTTGGCTTATCTTATCTAAAAAAAGAACTAAATACATTTTTATAATTGTGTGTGAATTGCTTAATTTTAGGCTCGCGTGATATTTGAAAACAACATGAGCGAGAGCTCCAGGCTTGTACACCTTATTTAGAGCTGAGAGCGAGAGGAGGTCAGCGAAGAGATGACTAAACAGGAGGATAGTGCAAGAGCAGAAGAAGAGAAGAAGTGTTTATATCTTCTGTCACCTGTGGTCTCCCTCCTCCACCAGTTGAGGACTTCCAGAGAAGCGTTCGTGATGACAGAATTCCTGTACTCTTACACTGCCTATAAATAGCTTTGACGTGAACCTTCAGCAGCCACCAGACAAACCATTTAAAATGCATCTGCCTTATTTGATCACTGGACTGCAAAGGAATCATGTCATTCCCTGGACACCATAATGTCAATGATTATGCATTCTCTATCTACCCCCTCTCTTAAACTATATCTCTTCAAATACACACCTCAATATGTTTCTGCAACCACTTATCACTACATGTTAAAGACACGACATTGTTTCTGTCCATGAACTGTCAGAAATGCCTGAAATGGTAACCCTCAGCTGGGCTACTTCAATTGTGACATATTTGCGTTATGGAAAATGTCATTACCAATAATGACGTTATGAGTTTACCAATGCAAATGCAGGCGATGATCTCCCCTGCTGATTCCAGAGATGATACACGGTCATACATCACCTCCTCTTGTCTTCATGCCTTTCCTTTTTAAGGCAGTTTAGACAAACCAACTCCTCAGTCACTGCTGGTCTTTTTATTAGTCGTAAGTGTTGCTCCTAACAAAATTATAATGTGACATTTTCTCAAGCTAACATCAGTTACAAAACTGCAGAGCAACGCAATGACATCATCATGGCAATTTATGGAATTGCAGTGTGAATGCTCTTAAGATTTACATTTGGTGAACTTGAGATGAACTTTAGGATTTTTTGGTTTTCAAAGTGGCCTTTAAGTTTATGAGCTTAAAGGAACATTTCACCTTAAAATAAAAATTCTGTCAGTTTTTTTAGTGTTCATTTTTAGTTCTAAAAATGAAATGTATGACTTTCTTTTTTACACAGAACATGAAAGATATTGAACAGAATCTTTGTTACAATAGTTTAGGCACCTCTCACTTACTGTCATGAAACAAAGTCAACATTTTTTTATTTCTCCTCATGTGTTTCATGAATAAAAACATTCATTTTAGAGTGAAAATCTTTTTAAATGTCTAATTAAGAATAAAAACAGATGAAAATGATTAAGATGACACGCATGTGTATTTTATTGACCAGGATTGCAGATCCAGAGAACCAGAGCATCAGGAGGTGTCGTGTCGTATGTTTCAATCAGCTCTGTATTCTTGTGCCAAGATTTGAGACAGCTTGACTGTGAATTAAAGAGAGGATGGCATGGGAGAGATGGATTTGGGGGTGGGATGCAGAAGATGGTATGAGTGGGGCTGAGGCAGTCTGGGGTAGTTTGGGAAGGAGGGGGCAGGATAGTTAAATCTACAAATAGCCGCACATGACTGTGCCCTGTGCTCCCTTCTGTCTCGGTCTTCTACGCAGGGTGTGTGTGTTTGTCTGCTCCGTTCTCCACCATGAGCCACTCTTACACCTCCTCCTCAGCCTCCTCATACCGCCGAACATTCGGCGGTCCGCTTTACCAGGCACCACCCATGTCCCGGGCTGCGTTCAGCCGAGGGTCTACTGGGGGGTCCGGTAGCTCTCGGGTCAGCTCCAGAGTCTACGAGGTCAGCAAATCTTCCACTTCCTCTCCTGGATTCTCCAACTACCGTGCCTCTTCCTACAGTATGCCCAACCTGTCCGTGGGTTACACTCGCTCCTACGGCGGAATGGGGGAGACCCTGGACTTCAGCCTGGCCGACGCGCTTAACCAGGAGTTTCTCCAAACTCGCACCAATGAAAAAGCTGAGATGCAGCACCTGAACGATCGCTTTGCCAACTACATCGAGAAGGTTCGCATGCTAGAGCAGCAGAACCAGGCTCTGGTGGTCGAGGTAGAGCGGTTGAGGGGGCGGGAGCCCACGCGTATCGCCGACCTGTACGAGGACGAAATGAGGGAGCTGAGGAGAGAGATTGAAGTGGTGACCAGTCAGAGATCACGTATTGAGGTTGAACGTGACAACCTAGTCGATGACCTGCAGAAACTGAAAAACAGGTAAAACGGGGACAAAGAGTAATGAGGCATGAATGAGACATGAATGAGAAATGAATGAGACATGAATGAGACATGAATGAGACATGAATAAGACATGAATGAAAATGTGGTTGAAAATATTCACAAATCTAAATATATGCTGACACATATAAGCGCAATCGTTTCAAAATACGTACAAATTTGTACGCTTGTTTTCTTGGTGTAATTGAAATTGTCAGAAATTAGCACTTTACATAACCATTCTGAGTCATTCAGAGGCGGCAGGGGAACAAACGTGATTTCTCTGTGTCACAAACATCTCATAAACACAGATACAAGAATTCAGTTCAATGTTAACACAATGTGCGTAGCATGGGAAACACAGCACATTATAGTCTTTAGTTCAAAATATGTATTAGAAATACATTCAATAGATAATGTTAAATACATTTTTTATTACTCTATTGTCACAGTTTAAAGTATCTCAAAGTTACTTACTGACTGTAACTTCAAGATACATTCTCTGAGTTCTAATATGGTATATATTCAGGAATATATCTTTTATATATTTTTATGGGAAGATACATAGGAAAATGATTCTGTGAATTAAAGATTGGAAGAGAGAAGGTCATTATTTCAAATTAATGTCCTGAGAATATGAGAAAACATATTCTATATGCACCATATTTGAATACATTTAAAATGTTAGTGTATATAGTTGTAATGATTGATTATGCCATATTAGGGCATGTCTTATTTAGGGGGACTGCTGGAAGAGGTGTTACAAGACATTGGAAAACATGAATGTGTTCATTATGGAATGATGAAAAGTTTCAAATGTCCTCTCACAGCAGTAGTCAGCTTAAGTTAAGATATAGATTTAACTCAGTCCTGTCTGCCTTTTCATTTTCTCTATCATGAGCTAAAAGTGCTAAAAGACTTAAAACAAGAGGTTTTATCTTTTNCACAGCAGTAGTCAGCTTAAGTTGAGATATAGATTTAACTCAGTTCTGTCTGCCTTTTCATTTTCTCTATCATGAGCTAAAAGTGCTAAAAGACTTAAAACAAGAGGTTTTATCTTTTAAGGATGCTATTGTCGACCCTAATACAATGTTTACAACAGCTTAGCTTGGTTTCCTATTCAGGAGTTAGTTAATGTTTGGCCCCACTCCACCATCCAGCAAGATAAGTGTGTGTGTGTGTGTGTGAGGTTGTTGTACACCTCTGTCTAAAAAAGGAAAGGAAAGAGGCTGGTTGTAATAATATATATATCTCTGTCTATTCTCTCTCTCCATTTGTCTTTCTCCAGACTTCAGGACGAGATCGTGCTGAGGGAGGAGGCAGAAAACAATCTGGCCGCTTTTAGAGCAGTAAGTTCCCTGAAACAGTATTTTTAAAGATTAGTTATTTTTTAAGTTATCGTATGTACACTACAATCATAAGTGAGGCTCAAGTCCCCTTAATTAGCATTACACCAGATTTTAAACTTAAATTACACTAGATACCATCTAACGTCAATAATTATTATAAAGTTACCATTATTACAATGATTAACTCTTAATCTTTTTAACAGTTCTGGCTATAAAAATAAACAAACCTTTTCTAAAGAAGACCTAACGGTGGATTTAATTAAAAATGAAATCCAAATAGGATGTTTTTAAAAGATAAAGTCATTTGTAAAGTCATGCTGAAATTTCACTGTCATCGAGGCTCAACAATTATTAAAAGTACCACCCACAACTAAATACACTGTACACATTTTCATAAGAAGTTATAGATCCAGAGAAGAATGACTTTACAAGTACCCACTAGAGGCTGCAGAAGTACCTCTAATTGGAAACAACTGCAGTAAAACTTATAGGCCTTTCCCATGAATATTGCAAAATGTCAGTTTCATTTTAATATCAAATTTACTCTCAGGACGTGGATGCTGCCACTCTGGCCCGCCTGGATCTGGAGAGACGTATAGAGACTCTCCAGGAGGAGATTGCGTTCCTCAAGAAGATCCATGAGGAGGTTAGCATACTCAGACAACACTTTTCATTCAGTACACTTAATGTACATTCAGTACATTGTCAGAAGTTTAGGATCCCTTGACAAAAATGTTTCTTATGATCTTAAAAATCGTCTGTGTTTGAATGTATGAAATTACTTTTGCCGACAAAAATAATTGTGCCAACATATTCATTTCTTTCATTACAAATCTACATTTTTATCAACACAATTTTTTAAGTGGATTACTTGGACCAAATAATGAATAACAAACAGCCCAGAAGAATTCAGCATAGACGGAAATTCCTTCAATACTGTTTGAAAAGCTTCCAAGGTTAAGACCTCAAGCCGCTGGATGATAAAATGCCAAGTGTCCCATTTAGCAAAATGGCAAATTTGCGGTGACAACACTGAAGATGCTAAAATATAACATAGAATTCATTTATTTTGGATGCTTTTAGTCACAACATAATTCACACAGTTACAGTTGTTACAGTTGTCCGAGAAAGTGAATCTCAGAGCTGCGTTTGTTCTTGGAGTTCACAGCTACTAAAAAGCACAAACAAATACACAAACGCTTTCTCTTTGCCTTGAGCAGGAGATCCGTGAGTTGCAGGCTCAGATGCAGGAGACCCAAGTCCAGATTCAGATGGACATGTCTAAACCAGACCTGACCGCTGCCCTGAGGGACATTCGTGCTCAGTATGAGGGCATCGCTGCAAAGAACATTGCGGAAGCTGAGGATTGGTACAAGTCAAAGGTGAGAGAGATGAATGAGTGAGTAAGAACAACAGAGCTGTGTCTGCAGCAGGAGGTCAAAGATTGACAGATTAGTATGAAGGGCATGGGACTATGCTTGATCGTATGCATGGTGCCATCAGCCAATCAGAATTGCCAAGAGTGATTCACACATAGCATTGATTGGCTTAAAACCGTCTGTGGTCACATGAGCAGATTTGCCAGTTTTGGAATGCTAATGCTGCCTTTTTTAAAAAGGAGACCCTGTTGACTTTTGACCTCTGTGCTTTCATCTCCAGGTGTCGGACCTGAACCAGGCAGTGAGCAAGAATAACGAGGCTCTGAAGCAGGCCAAGCTGGAGAGCATGGAGTACAGACATCAGATTCAGTCCTACACCTGTGAGATTGACTCCCTCAAGGGCACTGTAAGTTCATCTGTTCTGTCTGATGTGAATACGTCTGTTCGTCTTTCTACATGTGGCTTCATGTCTTTCTGTCCTCCACTGCAGAACGAGTCTCTCATGAGGCAGATGAGAGACATGGAGGATAGACATGGTCGAGAGGCAGGTGCCTTCCAAGATACTATTGCCAGGCTGGAGGCAGAGATTTCTAACATGAAGGATGAGATGGCGCGCCACCTGCGAGAATACCAAGATCTGCTCAATGTTAAGATGGCCCTGGATGTGGAGATCGCCACCTACAGGAAGCTGTTGGAAGGAGAGGAGAGCAGGTATAGAGGATAAAGTGTGACAGAATATTGGTATAAGGACTGAAGTTTTATCTGAGACAAACAGATATTTAACAGATGTGTTTTAATCATTTCTAGTCCATGTTTGAGGAGCATGTGGTTACTTTGTATCATATCTCTTTTGAAGGATCGTGATGCCCATGCAGGCCTATTCTACTATAAGCTTTAGAGGTAAGAATAAACCTAGCTTGTGTCCATTTCCTCAAATGTTCCTGAAACTAACCAATAGTTCATATACATGTGTTGACTTAAACTGGCCACAAGGAGGCGTTTGGCCTGACTAGCTGCGGATTATTTTGTGTTAACTTGTATCTGCTCTTTTAAAAGTATTTTAAAAAGTTTTAATTGGATGAGGTTTTTTTTATCAAATATTAATTAAACATCAACTGTATAAATTGGTTCCTACAGAATGTGTTTTAACTGTGTGATTAAGGCTGATGAATGTAAGTGTAAATGTTAACAAATAAAATGTGTTTATCTACTTTTCAAAAGAAACAAGTCCAGAACACCATCAGAGAGCCTCTGAGACGCACTCAAAGAAAACAGTCCTCATCAAGACCATTGAGACACGTGACGGAGAGGTGTGACGTGCCCGTAGATTTTATTATTATTTAGCAGGCAAAGATATTTTCTATCCCTTTAATCTTCACTAAACCGAACCCTCACACAGTCCGGTTGACATTATTAAAGTAAAGCATGATTTGGCATTTTTCAGCCTTACTAGTGAGGACTTGAATGT
>JAZGTJ010006410.1:0-25010 GCA_036877575.1 Botia almorhae | reverse complement strand
CATACGTCAGTCAGTTGACGTAACGTCGAACGTGACTGACTGAAAGGGAACGAAAGGTTTCCCAACCAGGACTTCACAAGATAATAAAAACAGTTTGATGTAGCTACAAAGAACCATGCGTTCCACAACTGAATCTCTTCTTCATACAACCACTCACCTAATATGCCTTCCAGGTGTGTCTAACCAGCGCCCTCTAGTGCCCTGTAGCTCCATTAGAAACAATTTTATTTCCATTATTCTATAGATAATAAAAAAGTGACAGACATTTCATTCTATTACACAAAAATCAACAGAAAAGCCTTGATTGGCTATTACAGCAATCGAACGCTTCTTATAATTGCTGACCAGCTTTTTTGCATGTCTCCACTCGTTTTTTTGCCCATTCATCTTTAGCGATGAGCTCCAACTCTTTCAGGTTGGAGGGTCTCCTTGCCATCAACCTGATCTTTAGCTCCCTCCACAGATTCTCAATTGGTTTTAAGTCAGGACTCTGGCTGGGCCACTGCAAAACGTTAATGTATTTGCCTGCTAACCATTTCTTCACCACTTTTCCTGTGTGTTTTGGGTCGTTGTCGTGCTGAAATGTCCACTGGTGCCCAAGGCCAAGTTTCTTTGCAGACTGCCTGATGTTGTTGTTGATAATTTTAATGTATTGCTCCTTTTTCATGGTGCCGTTTACTGTGATTAGGTTCCCTGGTCCACCGGCTGAAAAAAAAAACCCAAAACATTAGGCTCCCACCACCATGTTTGACAGTGGGGATGGTGTTCTCCTTTTTTACGCCAAATGAAGGCTACATCATTGTGGCCAAACAATTAAATTTTTGTTTCATCTAACCATAAAACAGAAGACCAGAAGTCTTCTTCTTTGTCCAGATGAACATTTGCAAAGGCCAAGCGGGCTTTTGTGTGCCTTATCTGGAGAAGTGGTGTCCTCCTTGGTCTGCGTCCGTGGAACCCAGCACTTTTTCACAGTGCGAAACGTCTTGTATTTTTTAATATTACTTTGCACTGTAGCCACTGGAACTTCAAAACATTTAGATATGGTCTTATAGCCTTTTCCTGACTTGTGAGCAGCCACAATGCGTAGCCGCAGGTCCTCAGTGAGCTCCTTTGTCCATGACTGTCCACAAACCAACAGCAGAGAGCTTCTGTTTTTCACCTGTTGAGTTGATTAAAACAGCTGTTCCTAATGAATCAGGGTAATTAGGATGCTTTATAACAGCTTGGACTATTTGGAATGGTATAGAACTTTGGATTTTCCCATAGACTGTGAGAGTTTGCAAAGGGTATGAATAATTTTTGACATGCCACTTTTTGTTTAAATGTAAATAAAAGCTGAGAAATATTTTTTCCACAATGATCTCTCTTGTACATCGTCTTATTATCTTTTGGGAGAAGCTTGTGCCATTTCCGGTCAAAAAAAAAACTTGCTGGTTGAATAAAAGTAACTTTAAGTAAGTCAGAATTTGCCAAGGGTATGAATAATTTCGGGCTTGACTGTATATGCTCCATGTTGAAGTGGGTCCTATACACTACTGGCTCTTTCAACAACCATGACAGGTAGCATAGCTGGTTGACCTTTGTTTATAAAACATCTCACACAGTGAACAGTCTACAGTTAAACCTTGAGAGATTGCACAACTTATGAGCACTCAGGTCTGTCAAAAACACAAATTCAGCAAGACCCAAATTCTCTCAAGGTTTTCTCTCAAATTCGCACCCCTGCTGGTGACATGAATGAGTCCCTGTCATCCTCTCTCTTTTGGCAGAAGCAGTACGCTCTGCATGACCTAATGAAGGTGGTCCCAGAAAAAGTCCACCAGCACTGCCTGTACTTAGCCAGCAGCTGTGCCATTGGATCCCTGCATATGTAACACTTCCCACCGTGCAAATAAGAATTCACAGCAGGGGTTTCATATTTAATGTAAATGTTTAATCTGTAACACAGATAACACAATCAACAAGGGAAGTCGCACATGTCACCATGACAACCACTTACAGAAGGTCACACCCTTCAATTCACGGTACACTGAAATAAATCATAAAACTACCCAAAGTGTAGTATAAACACATACAAACATGTTACAATACAACAATAAACTGTCTTGGTAACAGTGGCTGCATGGCATGTGACAGAATCGCTTGAATCCTACTTGCACTCATATTTTACAACTTACTTGACTTGTTACCCATAATAAAACGGTTATGAACGACATCCATTTACTTTCCATCTCACTCAGTTACCTTGAAATAGACTTACATATTTGAGCAAACAGAACAATACAACATTTATAAACCATTTTTACCAGCTTACCTGTAACACAGAGGGCAGTAGCACATGTCACCATGTCAAAATACAGTGGACCAACACCAGCAGATGGCATGGCACCCCAAACCATCACTGACTGTGGAAACTTTACACTGGACCTCAAGCAACATGGATTCTGTGCCTCTCCTCTCTTCCTCCAGACTCTGGGACCCTGATTTCCAAAGGAAATGCAAAATTTAATTTCATCAGAGAACATAACTTTGGACCACTCAGCAGCAGTCCAGTCCTTTTTGTCTTTAGCCCAGGCGAGATGCTGACTGTTGTTCAAGAGTGGCTTGACACAAGGAATGTGACAGCTGAAACCCATGTCTTGCATACGTCTGTGCGTAGTGGTTCTTGAAGCACTGACTCCTTAATAGGTTATCCCTATTGCTTGTACACTGTTTTCTACCACATCTTTTCCTTCCCTTCGCCTCTCTATTAATGTGCTTGGACACAGAGCTCTGTGAACAGCCAGCCTGTTTTGCAATGACCTTTTGTGTCTTGCCCTTCTTGTGCAAGGTGTCAATGGTCGTCTTTTGGACAACTGTCAAATCAGCAGTCTTCCCCATGATTGTGTAGCCTACAGAACTAGGCTGAGAGACCATTTAAAGGCCTTTGCAGGTGTTTTGAGTTAATTAGCTTATTAGAGTCTGGCACCAGGTGTCTTCAATACTGAACCTTTTCACAATATTCTAATTTTCTTAGATACTGAATTTGGGGTTTTCATTAGTTGTTAGTTATAATCATCAAAATTAAAAGAAATAAACACTTGTATCAAATATAGAATATATATAAATATATCAGTCTGTGTGAAATGAATGTATACATTATACAAGTTTCACATCTTGAATGGAATTAGTGAAATAAATCAACTTTTTGAAGATATTCTAATTATATAACTACACCTTGCACGAAAATGCTATTGTGGATACAGCCATGTACAGTTTTAAAGGGGAAAAAAAACAGAAAAGGAAAGTAAAACAGAAACTGCAGACCTTTTAGGGGGAGTAGGAGCTGGAAATGAGATGAGTTGAGTACCCTATTACCACCCTCATTAACACCCTTGCCACCACACTGTCATAATGCTTATGCCGAAGTGGCCACAGAATTACAAAGAGTACAGAGAGCCAGAATTACAGACACAGATGTGAGGTCAAAGTGAAAATGACCACCATCAGAGAAAGGCAATAAGATGACACAGAGGAAACTGATACGTTATCAGGAGAAGAACCAGAAGAAGATGTGTTTTTCTGAGAAAAGTATGAAAATGGAAAATACAAGCGAGTGACAGGCAGCCTCTACCTTGAAGATGTATGCAAAGAACAAAGGCAGCCTGCATGGTCCCGAAAGGGAGGAGGGAGATCAAGAAGATCAGTAAGCAGCAACCATTTACCACAGGACCCCATGTTTGATGATGGATTCATAGGAACACCAATCATGCTGATCCTGATAAAAGGGAAACAAGGACAGTATGTACCGTGGGCCACACAAGATCTAGATGGACTGGTTGCCAGACTTCCTGACATACATAGAGGATGATGGATCAGAGTGGTAGAAGAAGAGACAACGGGAAAGATGCTGGCAATAGGAGACATAAAAACGCGTTTAGGCAGTGTGTGGGTGGATCCAAGATTAATGAGATCCTGAAAGCAGCCAACTTTGAAGAAGCAATTGACCTCACAACATTGGATGGAACACTCTTCAACCGATACAGAGTGATTTACATTTAGTCATTTAGCTGACGCTTTAATTCAAACACAACTTACAAATGAGGACAAAGAAGCAATTTCAACAACTATAAAACCAACAATGAATAAGTGCTATAGACAGGTCTCAGGTATTCCAACACAGTGTAAGAAGCCGATTTTTATTTTTTTTAAATAAAAGAAGTAGAAGTAGAGGTCGTCCCAAAATTGCAAACGGCGCCCCTGTCGCGGTCCAGAACCATCTGAAGTGCTTCTTCACTCGTGTAGCACGCCATCATTCAAACGGGCAGATAAAGTCAGTAAATTCTGTGATAAAGCTTTGACAAATTTCTGCAGCTTTTTGGGGGCCTGTACATGATTACCTGACTAGCCTCAGATATTTTACATATGAACAGCATGCTTAGTGCAAGGTGGGATCACATCAGTGGTAATGAGGTAATACAGGAGAAAATATACATCTTCTAACTTTCATACGGATTACTTAAAAATATTTGTTTCTGATTAAAGCTTTCTATACGTATATTTATTATGTCGGTGGGGCACGTATTCACTGAGATTTAGGTTGTTTCATTTATGTGTCTGTGTATAAAAAAAATTATAAAAATAGACCCTTTATACATTCGAATGATGTATTGGTTGTATCTGTACGACCAAAATTGACGGAGCATTTTATATTCTTTTCCGCGTTATCATGAAAACATGCCTCAAAACGCGCTGGCGCGTTTGTCGACCCCAGAGGGTTAAGGCTCGTTAAAGACCACTCTAGCTGCTGCATTCTGAATCAACTGCAGGGGCTTGATAGTACAAGCCGGAAGCCCTCCAAAGAGAGTATTGCAGTAGTCTAGTCTGGAGAGAACAAGAGCCTGAACATGGAGTTGTGCTGCACGTTCCAATAGGAAGGGTTTGATGTTGTAGAGAGCAAATCTACAGGAACGAACGGTTCTAGAGATGTGGTCAGAGAAGCTCAGTTGATCGTCAATCATTACTCCAAGGCTTTTGACCATCTTGGATGGAGTAATGGTTGCCCCATCAATCTGGATTAAGAAGTTGTGATGAAGAGATGGGTTGAGTGAAACCGCAAGCATTTATGTTTTAGCAATGTTGAGTTGAAGGTGATGGTCCTTCATCCAACACGATATGTCCGTCAGGCAGGCTGAGATGCGAGTTGGTTACCGTGGGATCATCAGGGTGGAAAGAGAGGTAGAGCTGGGTGTCGTCAGCATAGCAATGATAGTAAAAGCCATGTTTCTGAATGACGGATCCTAGAGACACCATGTAGATGGAGAAGAGAAGTGGTCCAAGAACTAAGCCCTGGCACCCCAAGAGTTCAAGAGCTGTTCTGAGTGAGAAAGGCAGAGACTTGACTGAACACAACCTTTTCCAGAATCTTCGCCAGAATCATAAATGGAAGCAGGGATGTCTGCAGTTTTCAAGTAGTGCTGGACCTAGGTTGGGTTTCTTTAGCAGTGGGGTTACCCTAGCCTGCTTAAATGCAGTGGGGAAAATAACCAGTGTGAGGAGATATGTTAATTATAGGAGTAAGTGCTGGTGAGATTGCTGGAGAAATAGTTGGAATGGGATCGAGTGGGCAGGTGGTAGGATGGCTAGATGACATGAGTTTGGAGACCTCAGACTCAGAGAGCTGAGAAAAAGAAGTGAGTGTTTCTGGTGTTTCTGGCTTAATAAGTATGTCAGTTTGAGGTGTGGCGAATTGAGCACTGATTGTTGCATTTTGTTGAGGAAGAATGTAGCAAACCATAAAGGATAGTCTAGTGAGTGAGAGTAAGCATAGGTTTCTGCGGAAGAAGACCTGAGGTGGAGTGAGTGGTGGTTCGGGAGTGATTTGGATGTTGAGAGTGAGAAGGAAATGATCCGATGTGTGTAGTGGAGTGACCAGTGTTTTATTAGCAGAACAGTGTCTTGTGTAAATGAGGTCAAGCTAATTACCAGATTTATGAGTAGCTGAAGTTGGCACTCTGTTGAGCTCAAAAGAGGCAAGAAGAGTGTAAAAGTCAGTGCTTGAGGCTTTTCAACGTGGATGTTGAAGTCACCAAGCAGCAGAAGAGGAGTGTCATTATCAGGGAAGGATGATAGGAGAACATCCAGCTCGTCCAAGAAGTGAGCTAATGGACCTGGGGGGCAGTAGATGACAACCACATGACAGTGAAAGGGGTGGGTAATAGTAGCTGCATGAGATTCAAAGGAGCTGCTAGCAGCTATAGATGGTCTCTGAGAAAATTACCAGTCCCTAGAAATCATTAGCCCAGTCCCCCCACCCTTTCCCGTCTGCCGAGAAGTGTGGGAGAAAGTGAATTTGGTGGAGAGGGCTGCGTGTGTAGCAGTGTCCTCAGGTTTTATCCAGGTCTTGGTTAGAGCCATGGGGTTGAGGTTAGAATGAGTAGCTATGGATGTAATAAAGTTTGCTTTGTTAACAGCAGACTGACAATTTCAGAGGCGCACAGAAAGAGTTAGTGAAGTATCAGAAGACATATGTACAGTACGAAGGTTATGAGAATTGCGACGCCTGTAGTGTACATCACGTGATTTGCGAATGCTAGTAACAACAGGAATAAGTAGACACATAATATAAGTTCTTATGTAAGAGGTACAAAACGAAGTAAAAATTTAAAAAAAGTACTCAAGTGCTTTGTCTGTGTCTTTGCTCAGTGGGTCACGCAGGTAGTCGCTGGTCTTTACACTCGTCGTTCTTCACACGAGGAGGGCTGCCGCGACCGCTGCCGCGGTGAACTGAATGTTTATATACTCCCCTGAAACTCGTGTTGATTGAATTCAGCAGGACACGCCTCTATATTAACCACAACAAAAGCTACCGAAACTCACGCGGGGGAGCGCGGGACTAAACACGACTTTCACACTATCTATTATAATAAACAAGGTAAAAAGAAATACACTTCCTACCACTGCGCTGTAGTTAAACTACACCCCAAGCAAATGCATGCTAGTTAGGAAGTTTAGAAACAGAAGTAAAAACACTCACAACATATGAAAAGTTTATAAAAGAGCAGATTAATGAACCATGTATGCCCAGTACAAAATTTCACAGCACCGTGTTATTTGATTCCCTAAAAAGAGTAGATATTGAGAAAAAATGGTTAATTGAAACAAAAGGACAGGAAGTTCCCTTGATTTCTCAACACATAATTATAGGACTGCAGGGAGCAGTGTTACAAGTTGATAATTGGAACTTTATTAGAAAATGGTTTCAAATTCCAAATTCAAGTCCACATGTGACCCTTTATGTAGGAAAAGGGTCCAAAGATATAGACCATATGTAGATAAAGGCAGAAAATTATTAGTGGGACAAAAACAGACAATCTTCTATTATTTATTTTAACAGACAGGAAATACATGAAAATCATTTGTGTAACAATTATGACTGGGATTCAGTGTGGTGGTTTTCAGTGGTTCCAGTGTCTGTCCAAGCGGCGGCGTCCGCCAGTCCAGTGTCTGCCCAGGCGGCGGTGTCCGCCAGTCCAGTGTCTGCAGAATCCGCCCGTCTAGTTCCTGTCCCGGCGGATGCGCCCGCCTGTCATGTGTGTCCAAGGCGCCCGCCTGTCGTGTGTGCCAGGTGTCCGCCTGTCAAGTGTCCTCCATTTTTATATTTCCTCTATTTCCTGTTACCCGGACTGTGTTTCCTGTTTTGCCTATGTTTTGTAATTCTGTTAATACCTTTTCGGTTACATGACCAATGTTTTTTTAGTTCTAATAATGCCCTATCTGTTTCTTTGCCTATTGTGTTAACCGTCTTGTTGTCTGTTATTCCTGTCCTGAAAAGAGTCTCACCTGTCTTGTTCAATGTCGTGTCCATCCTGGTAAATGTTCTACCCGTCCTGTCTCACGTCCTGTTCTTGTCTGGTCTTATGTTGTCTGCACGTCCTTGTGGCTTTTAGTTTGCCTGTCTGTCCTTGTCCTAGTTATCTGTCTCGTCCTGTCGGCCACCCTCCTCTGTCCTGTCTGTCGGTGGTCTGGCTGGGGTATGCCCAGGGTGCATCCCTNTGTGTCAGGATCCTGGCTTCCTGTTTAAGTCTTAGAGATCGCATTTTGCCAGGATCCTGACATGGTCTATGTTAAATGTCAGAGCGCTGGGTTTAGACTCTAGACTCATGCTCTGGGTGTGCGTTTTTGTGTGGAAGCACATGGCTCCGCTGTGTTTACATCTGCCATGCGCTCTTCATCTCGCATCATCACCCCGCCTCCTTGTTTCCTCGTTTCCTTGTTTAGTTCACGCACCTGTTTCTCATCGTTTTCCTTTGTATTTATTGTCCTCGTGTCTGCTGTCCTGTGCTGGTTCGTTCGTCTTCATGGCTATATTTGTGTTTAATCTAAACTTGTTTTAGTTTCATTGTCGCCCCCTTGTGAAAAGTTTACATTTAGTTAAAACAAGCCCGTGTTAGGGTTGTTTTCTGTTGCTGTTCAAATAAAGTTTTTTTGTTGTGTAATCGCTGTCTGCTCTTGGGTTCTTCTTGTCTGCAAATCCTGACAAGAACTAAAATGCGATTTCAAGTCTGTGAATGCCCTGGTAGCTTCAGGGTTCCACGCTAGCTTCTTAGTGGTTCGTTTGGTCAAAAAGGTCAATGGTGCTGCGGCAGAACTAAAGTTTCTAATGAAATGGCGATAGAAATTTGCAAAGCCTAAGAAACACTGTAAATCTTTCACCGTTTTTGGTACGGGCCACTCAGCTACTGTCCTAACCTTTTGGTCATCCATTGCTACTCCATCCTGGCTAATAATGTAACCTAAAAAACACTGTGCTCGTTTGATAAAATACGCACTTCTCTCACTTGATGTAAAGCTGATTCTAAATTAAACGGGTTAGCACGGCTCTTACATGCTTTACATGTTCCTCTAGGGTCTGTGAATAAATCAAAATGTCATCTATATAGACAATTACCCACTTATCTAGCATATCTCGGAAGATGTCATTCATAAATGACTGGAAAACAGAAGGACTATTTGCTAGGCCAAATGGCATGACAAGCTATTCATAGTGACCACTTGCGGTCGAGAAGGCCGTCTTCCACTCATCACCTTTTCGGATACGAACCAAGTTATTAACACTATGCAAGTCTAATTTAGTGAAAAATTTGGCCTTTCTCAATTGTTCAAGGGTGACAGGAACCACTGGGAGCAGATAACGAATTAACAGTAACAGAACGAAAATTTACAGTAACCGCATTTAAACCTCTGTAATCAGGCTGAGATAATGGAATCGGACCAGCTCGATAGCGCAATCTACAGAATGGTGTGGTGGGATTTGGGTGGCTTTCTTCTTGCTGAATGCCTCCTTTAAAACGGAATACTCAGTAGAGACAACAAACTCGGGAGTGTGGTATTCTTCTGTTAAGATAGGTTTCTTTGGTTCATGACTCAATTTGGTGAGGCATTCAGCATGACACTTAGTTCCCCAGCGGATGATTTCACCCTCAGACCAGGAAATAACAGGGTCATGAAGGCCCAACCAGGGCAAACTCAGAACTATGGTATGATTAGGTGAGGAGATGATGTAGAGTTAGATGCTCTCCACATGAAAAGCGCTCATATGGAGCTATAAGTTCTTGGTCTGATATTCCACTTTTCCTTCCCTCAATGGGTTTAGCGCCTCCACCGCTAGAGATGAGTTACAGGAGAGTGAAGGTATGTTATTAGACTTAGCAAACGTAGAGGAAATGAAATTATCAGCTGCCCCTGAGTCTATAAGGGCATAAGTGGTTAATACTCTATCATTGTAACTTAAAGTGATGGGTAAACGAATAACATTACAAGGGGCTTTTTGAACAGAGGTAACACCTACCAACAGACGACTAGAGGTTGGTTTCTCAGGGCAATTTGATTTCTGACATCCAGGTTGAAAGCAGTATAGACAGAGATGGGAATGGAACCGATGTTTTTGTTTTCAGCAAATAGATGTGTATAATTAACTTGCATGGGTTCAGGGACAGATACAGGAACCGGACTGGTACTAAACTGAGACTGGACAGTGCATCGGGCACGAATTTAATTGTCTAATTGAATAGACAGTTCAATGTACTCACACAGACTTTTCCTCTTATTGCGGCAGGCCAATTCTGATTGGAGCTCCGTATTTAATTCCTTGCAATACAATAACTTGAGTGTGTCCTCAATCCATTTCGTTTGGGCCGCTAACGTGGGGAATGTTAGTGCGAGGTCAGCAGCGGATTGCTCTCCCTGAGTGACAGACAAGAGATGCTCACCTGGGCTTTTCCTCTCAGTCGGGTGTTCAAATACTTTTTGAATTGATGAAGAAAACTCTCGAAAGTGGAAAAAACAGCTCCATCCGCTCCTCAAACTACTGTGGCTCAGTAAGTGCTTGCCCTGTAAGTAATGAACACACAAAGGCGATTCAGCTGTTCTCTGTAGGATACAAAGTGGGTTGTTGATTTATGAATAGTGAACATTGTAACAAGAAGCCTTTGCACCTGGAAGGGTTACCGTCATATTTCTCGGGAAAAGCGAGTCGGGGATTCACTGAGGACGATGTCACAGATAACACATGACTGGGTACCTGAGGGGTTGCTGCCGACAGAGTAGGAGGAGGTAAGTGCAGTCCTTGTAGGGTCTTTATTAGTTCCTCCGTTAATGTCAACAAGTGAGCTGATGGATGGCAAGTTGTGATGCCTGGGTGGAGAGCTGCTGGATCGCTTGTTGGCGAAGTCTTCTGTAACGAAGGAGGCGTGTGGATCCATTTGCAGTTCTTTATTCATGGTCAGACAAGCAAGGGTCAAAATACCGTAAAACAGAGCAATTTGGGTCAGACAAGGCAAAACGAATAACAGGCAGAGATAACAGGGCAGGCAGCAAACAATCAGTAACAAAAAACACAGCAAGGGTCAAGGCAGGCGGCAAGTAATCAAACAACGGTAGGCAGAACAAGGTCAAACACAAGGTAATCAAATACAATGGAAAACCGCTCTGTGATATTGCCAAAACAAGACTTTGCAATGAACTAATGTGAGGAGCAGGTTTAAACACAGTGATTAAGGAGTAACAGGTGGCAACCGGAAGATAATCAGTCCGTTGGTATCAGGTGTTGGTAACATGGCAAATGTAGTCCGGATGTGAAAACTAATACTCAGGCGACGGTTCCTTCTGTACTCCTCTGTAACACTATGGTACTCATACAGCCCAACCACAGATTGATGATCTTGCTCGTATTCAACAGCAAGCAGGTGCTTACGAGTATTCAGTATGGCAACAAAGGGGGGGCAGAGACGCTAATGGAATATGGCAATCACATGAACGATATATAATTGCTCGTACTGCACTTTTGACTATATTGATTTTTGATGCATATGGATTTGATCATTGTGGTAGAGCAGAAACATTGAGAAAGATAAAGCAACAAGGATACTGGTCTCCCTATTTGCAAGCAATGGTGCAAGATGTGACATTTGTGCTCAGAATAATGTCAGAAAGGGAACATCTGCACCAATAGGACACACACCTGTGCCTGAGGGATCTTTTAAACATTTGGTAATGGATTATGTGGACATGATAAAGTCAGTCAGAAAAAGAGATACCTGTTGGTGATAATAGACAGATTCAGCAGATGGGTGGAGGCAGTTCCCTCAGCAGACCAGGGAGCTGGAACTTTGATTTTACTATAATTGTAAGTTTTTAACAAGGGAAGTGATCCCTAGATTTGGAATACCACCACAGATCAATTCTGATAATGGATCTGCATTTATACAGCAGTTGAGGATAAAACAAAGACCGGGATGTGTTTATTATCCACACACATCACAGGGAATGGTGAAAGGAGTGAATGGAACCCTTCAACCCATCAATAAGATTTGTGCTGACACAAAACTGAACTGGGTTGATACTTTGCCACACACACTTGTTTCTACGATGTTCTGATGCCTCTAACCTTTTTCAATGGAAGCCAAAGGGGTGGTTGCTACGATACTGTAATTTCTAGGGGCGAGGCTATACAGTTAAAATGTCACCATTTGTTGCTGCTTACTAAGCTGAGTGATATGAGCCCACCCCCAAGTCTCTACTATTCTGTTCTACTTATCTACTAATTCTATTGCAGAGCTATGAGATCACAAAGATCTGCCTAATGTTAAATCAATAAAATGTTTCATCCACTTTATGTATGCCCTAAAAACATCATACACCTGCTACAGTCATAGCACACCTGTCCTCAATAAGCCGGTCAATTTTATACCTCATTCATGGGTCTATGACAAACAGTGTGTGATGAGTTATGTACCGATGTTTTGTACAGAAAAGGAAGAATGCAAGAGAGTAATAGTGATGGTTTGCTTCGCACGCACTATTACTCTGAAAGCACTATTACTCTACAAGTGTTACAGAGGAGGCTTCAGCTCCGCCTGCGCTGCGCCACCAGAGGGAACCATTCCCAGAATACTAACCCGGACTTTTATTGGACTTCAATTCCCATAATGCAACATACTTGGTTCTAATCATTTCCTGTTTGCCACCTGTTCCTTATTCACGGCACCCTTCATAAACCGGACCTGTTACACTGGCAGACAAAGTCATCACTTCTCTGGCCCTACAGTTGATTCAGGAGCTGCAGGCAATTTTATTTCTCAAGCGTTTACTCAAAGAAACCACATTACATTAACCTTTTGTGATTGCTCCTTAGCAGTAGAGGTGCTAGACGGCCGTCTACTGGGTGAGGGTGGAATCCGTCAATTGACTGAGACCATCAAATTGTGCTCTACATTGGGAGGAACTACAACTGTCACCAGCATTGCTTAACCAAGGTCAGTCGTCCCAACAGTTCACCAATTCCACAGAGGAGATCCAGTCTCCTAGAGTTAGTATCCTTTCTGAGTACGCAGATCTGGTGGAGGTGTTAAGCAAGAGGAGGGCCTTTCAATTACCTCCTCATTGTACATGTGACTGTGCCATTGAACTAATCCCAGGTACAGCTCCTAAGGGACAAAATTTTCCCCTATCACAACCAGAATCAGAGGCCATGAAGGATTACATAAATGAGGAGCTAGCATCCATCAAATTTTTGTGCTTCCACTTGCTTTTGATTTGTTAAGAAGAAGAATGGTGGTTTAAGGCCCTGCATAGATTATCATGCCCTAAATGATGTGACTATAAAGTTTTGATACCCATTACCTTTAGTCCCAGTCGCCCTAGAACAGCTCCGCCAGGCCAGGTTCTACACTAAACTTGATCTACGCAGCGCATACACCCTGGTCCGAATTAGAGAGGGAGATGAATGTAAGACCGCCGGTCATGCCCTTCGGCCTTGCTAACAGCCCTTTCATGTTTCAATCCTTTATAAATAATGTGTTCAGAGATATGCTTGAGAGATAGGTTATAATGTATATATCAACAACATCCTCATAAACTCCAACTCTTTCGAAGAACATGTCCAATATTTCAGGTCTGTCCTTAAAATCTACTTGAATAACAGCTGTATGTAAGGGAGGAGAAGTGCAAATTTCATTGCACAAGTACATCATTGTTAGGATACATAATCAGTCAGGACGGCGTTGCAATAGACGAAAAAGGTTGAATCTGTTTCCAAATGGCCACAACCAAAGACAGTTAAAGAGCTGCAGATATTTTGGGGTTTTGCAAAATTTTATTGGTGCTTCAAAGGCTTTAGCTCAGTTGCAGCTGCCCTAACCACCCTTACTAAACAAACATCTGGTAAACTGAAGTGGTCTCCCCAGGCAGAACTAGCCTTTCAGGAGACGTTTCACCTTGGCCCCCATTTTGAAACGTCCCAACCCCAATCAACCGTTTATAGTTGAGGTAGATGCATCTAATACCGGTGTTGGTGCTATCCTCTCACATGGAACACCCCCCAAGATGTTTCCTTGTGCCTTTTTTGCGCAAACTCTCAGTTCAGTGGGATATTATTACTGAAATCACCCAGGCTAACAATCAAACCCCACCACCCCCAGCATGCCCCACTAACCTCACCTTTGTCCCTTTCACAATCAATTGATTTCCCTGGTCCTTGAAACCCCCAGCTCTGGCCATCCAGGCACTACAGCTACCATATTACTACTCAAGAACCGCTTCTGGTGGCCCTCACTCTCCGCAGACACCATAAAATCTATTCAACAATGTGTCATCTGTCAGACC
Source organism: Botia almorhae (assembly GCA_036877575.1). Lineage (NCBI taxonomy): Eukaryota > Metazoa > Chordata > Actinopteri > Cypriniformes > Botiidae > Botia > Botia almorhae. Next base: position 10,868 of record JAZGTJ010006410.1, on the reverse strand, counting down.
TCCAAGACCCCTAGACAACTCCCAGCCAGGTTATTACAGGCTCTACCCACACCACATGTCCCTGGTCTCACATAGCAGTTGATTTCATTACGGATTTACCTAACTCTCAGGGAAATACCACCATCCTTACAATAATTGACCGGTTTTCAAAATCATGCCGCCCCGTCCCCCTACCCAAGCTTCCCACCTGCTGAGAGACAGGAGTAATACTGTGTAATTATGTCTTCAGATTTTATGGCCTACCCGAGGACATAGTTTCTGATCGGGGTCCACAGTTTACATCCAGAGAATCCTACTGTCAAGAACGTCAAGCAGATTGGAGCAGATTTCTCATGTGGGCAGAATATGCCCAGAACTCCCTAGTAAAGCCATAAAATGGCATGAGTCTCTTTAAATGTGTATTTAACCACCATTGTTTTCCTGGTCCGGCGAACCCACTGATCTCCCCTTAATAACAGACTGGCTACAACAAAGCAAGGAGGTTTCGGACAGAGCCCACACACACCTCTTACATGCGGGTAGACGCCAAACTCACCAAACCAATTCACATCATTGACCTGGTCCTACCTATGCTCCTTGCCAGTGGGTGTGGTTATCAACCCGAGATCTAAGAATTAGGCTGCCTTGCAAGAAACTCAGTCCCAGGTATGTTGGCCCTTTCCAAAAAAACATTTTTAAGCAAGATATGCATTTTTATCTTACATAGAGATGGCATATAAAAGAGATGAGAGATTTGCAATAGGACCATGAACTACACACAACAGGCAAAAGTAGAATACATACATATAATATATACAATAAAAATATTCAAATTTTACAATTTACAAAACCTAGGCTAAGTTTGACATCAGCAGTCTCCCAGCAAGCAAGCCAACAGGGCGACAGTGGCAAGGAACCAGACCTCCAATGATGAGAAGCCATGCTCGAATGGGAGGGCCAGATTTCCTCTGGCACATTGAATCTGCAATTTGTAACTGTCTTGGACACGAACAGAGTTGATTATAATAATTTGTAGTTATTCATTGATGAAAAACTGATGGTTCTTATTATATTCTAAAATATGTCGGGCACTGAGAAATTGTGCCAACAGAAATGGCGAGGCATAATGTTACTAATTGCAGCCATAACATCATACTGCAGTGACTAAGTAAACTAACTAAGCTAAAAATGTATATAACGGTAGGTTTACTAAGCACGTCTATCAAATCCTGATGATCTGTCTCAGGGATCGTTCCATCCAGTCCCCCAACATCTGTTATCAGAGTTTGGATCCAGCTCACTACAGGAATGAACGACTAGTGTGGAGAAAGATTTAGTGTGGAGCCAGTACATCTGTTCTTGGGGGAAGTGTCCCCGGTTTACCTAATTAATGCAGCCTAATAATCCCTTAAGGGATTTGAGTAATAAATCCATAGGACTATGTGTAGGATAGATTAAAGATGTATGTCTTTAATCTAGATTTAAACTGACGTAATGTATCTGCTTCCCGGACAACACTGGAAAGACTATTTCAAAGTTTCGATACCAAAAACGCGAAGGATCTACCACCAGCACTTGTTTTTGAAATTCTGGGTTCTAACAGTTGCCCAGACTTTTTTTTAGATCGCAGTGAACGCGAAGGACTGTAATAGGAGAGGAGCTTGTTCATTCTCGTGAGAACTCTGGCTGCTGCATTCTGAACCATCTGGAGTTTTTAATTAATCTTGCAGGACAGCCACCAAGTAGGGCATTGCAATCATCAAGTCTTGATGTCATGAATGAATTTGTTTTTAGTTTTGATATAAAAAATTCAGTTTTACAAATATTTGAAATGTGATTTTCAAAGGACAAGTTGTTATCAAAAATGACATCCATTCTTAGCGAATGAGAGCAGGCTTTATAGAGCATTTGATAAATTTATGTGTCTTGTTGGGCCTAGAAGAAAAGTACAGCTGCACTTTTCAGAGTGTGGGTATGCTCGTCCACGGCGTTGGACTGCTGTCTTATCTGCTTATCTTTTTTAACTGTAGAGGATGTCTAAGGTTGCGCTGTCAAGGTTTTCAAAGTTATCCATTCTGTTAAGGAATGAAGACAGTTCAGGTAGATTTTTGATGAAAGAATCTTTAGTGGTAGAATTTATTGTTCTACTGTATTTATAGCAAGTCACTGATTTTGCAGCCATAGGTAAATGTATTTTACAGGACACCAGATAATGATCTGAAATGTCTTTGCTCTGCTGCAGAATATTAATGTCATCAACATTTACGCCATAAGACAGGATTAAATCTAAGGTATGATTACGGCAATGAATTGGTCCTGATGTGTTGTGAGACACCAATAGAGTTTAAAATGTCTTTAAAAGCCAAACCCAAAGCATTTTTTTCATTATCCACGTAGATGTTAAAATCACCAACAATTAAAACTTGATCGTTGGCCAGTACTACATCTGATAAAAAGTCAGCAAATTCCTTAATAAAGTCTGTGGTTCCCTGTTGGTGTAATGAAACGTCAGAAGCACTGGGATCCATTTGCAGCAATTTTATTCTTGCGGTCAAACAGGCAGAGGTCAAACACAAGCGATAAACACAACGTAGACAGGGAATCGGTAAACAGGCAGTGGTCAAGGCAGACAGCAAACAATCATAGACGAGATAAACACCTGACCATGAGAATAGGGGTGGTTGGAATCCTATGCATTTAAAAGGGGTTAATCCAGTGGCTGCCTCCGGTAATCAGAAGTGAGACTGACATTGACCCCAAGGTGCTGGAAAAAAAAGATGACCAGACTCTAGAGGTAAATTGTGGCCCCTGGTCAGATACTATGTTATCGGGTAATCCATAAAAACGAAAAACATGCAGTCTCGAATGAGGTAGGGAGTTTGGGTAGGGGAATCAAATGAAAAGCGATCAACTATGGTGAGAATGGTTGTATTGCCCTAAGAGTTGGGTAGGTCTGTAATGAAGTCTATAGCAAAATGAGACCATGGTCGTTGGGGTGTGGGTAGAGGTTGTAGCGGACCTGCTGGGAGTGATTTGGGTGTTTTGGAAGTTTGGCATGTGTTACAGTTCTGACCAAAGTGGATTACGTCTGCAGATAGGAAAGGCCACCAAAAATGGTTTCTAACCATTGCGGTGGGCGTGATACCAGGGTGACCTGAGCTAGGGTTCTTGTGAATCTGGGTTAGAAGATGTTTACACAGGATCTCTGGGACGAAGATTACATTTTCTGGGCATTCTGGATTCTGGTCATTCAAATTGTTGATCTCTTTGACAATATCCCACTGAACTGGGGCCACTAGTAAGGTTTCAAGAAGTATGTTGTCTGCATATTCAGGAGGGATGGAGACACCTGGGGCTGGAGCCTCCTTGAGCGCTACGGAGGGTTTGCATGCACGGGTGAACTGAGTGAGACAGAGACCATGACAGATGGAGCCCCATCAAGTAATTCGCCCCTCCTTCCATGAAATGACGGGGTTGTGGAGTTGTAGCCAGGTTAGATCCAGAATTATAGGGTGTTTAGGTGAAGAGATTACATAGAACCGGATCTTTTCAGTATGGAGAACTCCAATGCATAGCTGGTTCTCCTCAGTGATCTGATGAATGCGTCCCATAGGACGACCGTCTAGCGCCTCCACTGCTAGGGGGAATTGAGTTAGTATGAGTTGATGCTTGAGGACGAACTCGTACGACACAAAGTTACCCACTGCCCCAGAGTCTATTAGTGCTGAGGTGGAGATAATCTGATAAGTGATTAACATTTCTACAGATACATGCATAATGGCTAATATTGGGTTAGGAACGTTTGTGGCACTCACCAAAAGTGGGTTTGAAGCAGGCCAGATGGGACAGGTGATCTTTAGATGTCCAGCTTGACCACAGTACAGCAACTGGTACACAGTACACAACTGGTTACGTATTTGGCATTCCCGTTTTTCGGGGTTTAGGCGAGTATGACCCAGTTGCATTGGTTCAGGAGAAGTCGGGCATTCAGATACATGCCGGGGTGCATACTGAGCAGGGCGTCGAGCACGGATTAAATTGTCCATCTGGATAGCTAACTCAATGTAACTTCCCAGGTCTCTTCCTTCATCATGGCAGGCGAGTTCAGACTGGAGTTCAAAATTTAGGCCCTTAAGGAACAGCAATTTAAGGGTATCCTCTACCCACCCCGTCTGTGCAGCTAGAGTTCGGAAAGTTAATGCACAATCTGCTGCTGTCAGTTTCCCTTGTGATAAAGATAATAGTTGCTCACCGGGTGATCTCCACTCAGCGGGATGTTCAAAAACCTCCTGAAACTGCTGCAGGAATGCTTTAAATGTCAGGAAGATCGAGCCATCCATTCTCCATACTGCGGTCGCAGAATGGAGAGAACATATGAAAGTGATTCAACTGGACTCAGAGGGATACAGGTTAGGCTGTTGATTCACAAACAGCGAACATTGCAATAGGAAACCTTTACACTTAGAGGGGTTACCATCAAACTTGTCCAGGAAGGCGAGGCGTGGGCTGATAAAGTACGGAGCAACGGGAGTACTGCTGCTAGGCGTGAGCAAAGATGCCGTTGTGGGTTCGAGAGGAATGAGGCGCACGCCTTGTATAGCCTTGACTAATTCCTCCGTAAGATTGGTCAAATGGTTTAGCTGGTGTTGGTGCATGCTGGGAAGCTTGCACCGACAGTTCATTAGACAGCTGGATCGCTTTGTGGAGAAGTCTTCTGTTTTATTCTCGCAGTCAAACAGGCAGAGGTCAAACACAGGCGATAAACACAACATAGACAGGGCAAGACAGAATCGGTAAACAGGCAGTGGTCAAGGCAGGCAGCAAACAATTATAGACAAGACAATAAACAATCCAAAATCAGGGCAGGCAGCAAACAGGCAATAGTAATAGACAAACATGAGAAACAATACAGGGCAAAACAAGACTTCGCAATGAACATGAGTATCAAGAGTGCTTAAATAGAGAGTCAATGAGTAGCAGGTGTGAGCAATCAGCCCCAATCGTGGTGCATTCTGGGAATCGTAGTCCAGATATATACAGATCAATATTCGGGAGATGGTTCCCTCTGGTTACTTCAAAAGAGTTGTAACTAAAGTCAGATCTTTGGGTAGCTGTAATGTATTCCTAATGTATTCCCAACACCTCCACCTTTGCCTTTTGGACGAGGCTCACGCTTATAGCAGTAATTTTGGAGCATTGACTTATTTAATGTAATGTAATCGTCCCGTTTTAGCCATGTTTCTGTCAAGCAGATCACATTTAGGTTATGATCTGTGATCATATCATTAACAAAAAGCGCTTTTGTAGAGAGAGCTCTAATATTCAGCAAACCAAGATTTATTAATTGTTTGTCTGTATTATGTATCTTTTTATTTGTTCAACATTGATTAAATTGCCATTTGATTTTTATGTTTTTTTTTTTGTATTTACCAGTCCGGGGGACAGACACAGTCTCTATATTATAATATTTAGGTGATTCTATGTGTTGCAGATTATGTAAAATCTGTGACGTGACGGCGGGCAGGCAGTTGGTTAAGCCAGTCTGTCTGCTTCCTGACCTGGGCCCCAGTTAGTCCAATATAAGTAGTATTAATAAGACTATGTGCCAAATTTCGACATAAATGAGCAGTACCGTGACTCTTTTCAACAAGTCAGATCTACCCCAAAAACTATTCCAATTACCTGTGTAACCTATGTAGTTCTGTGGACACCACGTAGACATCCAGCCATTTAGTGATGATTTCGTCACCACAATAAGCAGGGAGGGGGCCAGAGAATAGTAGTGTGTCTGACATTGTACTAGCAAGTTCACACACCTCTTTAATATTGTCTTGCCAGGTTGAGATAGCATTCTCAGAATAGAAGCAGAGTGTCAGCGAGAAAGAGAGGGAAGTGTCAGTAAATACCTGAACTAAAATTATCTGCTATTAACATTTAAGGCATATTGATGTTGTCTCTTATAGTGTTATAGTAAATGACAAATACAAACTCACCCATATGTAAATAATATCAAATTTATTGCTGAAATCATCACATATATCCAAACAAAACCACAGCTGTGATTCTTGTCAATGCTGGCCAAGTTTGTTTTGCCTCTGTACACTCTTGTAAAAAGTCCATGCAATTTTTACAAATTTCAAAAATCACATTGTTCAAAACATTATCTGGTTCCTTAACACATTTAACAAGCTCCTGCCCTATAGATCCAGCGAAATGTGCGAATTGTCTTTTTGTGTTGACAAGACAACATTTGTTGCCATAGTGTTGAATTGATAAAGCTGCCCGAAGCTCTGGCTTCAGTTTGATAAAAGGGAAATAAAATTTCTCATTTTAAACACATTTTATAATACCAACAATTCAAATACAAATGTACTTGAAATGGTAAAAATTATAAAAAACAATATGCGTATTAGACTAAATTAAAGTACATTCAGAATCAGATTGTAGCTGAATGTTTTTGTCCGAAAAATTGTGTTTTTCAGACAAAAGTCTATTTGAATTTGGGTTCATTTGCATGATCAAGTGTGCATGCTGACATGTTCACCCTCCGTTTCCACTTGTTCTTCTTAACATTATTTCTACATTAGTGACCCTATTAGTAAAATACTATAAACCCAACAAAATTCCTAGAGTTCCTTATACAAAGAAATCACAGGAAAGACATGGTTTAGACAGGGTTATAACTCGGCTGTTTAGAATCTACATTGGAGACCAACATCCCTTCATATGTGTGATCTAAAAATATAACTTCAAGTAATCAAGAACAAACAAGTGGAAAAGTGATTTTACATTCTGAAATATTCTAAAAGAATGATCAACAAGAAATGAAAAATCTCAATTTTCTAAAATTAACATGTCCAGAGACCTTGGTGAAACATACCTTTATTGGTAAGTGCAAATATTAAGACTGAGTCACTGAGATGGTTTATAAATGTTTTGACATTACTTTATAGAATATGTTGATGCTCACTGCGGCACTAAGAAACCATCCTGATACCTTTTAATGCCTATTGTTTGTAATCACATTACAAACACAGTCTTAAACTTGTCTGGCTACAAGCACTGCTCATGCTTATGGACCTTGTTTATAAAAAAACCCCAGAAAAAAATGGCTACAGTTTAAACGCATTATTACATGCGTCACTGTTTAAACCCTGTCAGAAGATTTCTAGCTTGTATTTTCTACTATTTCTACAAATATAAAGTCTAACTAAGAATGCAACACACCAGCATACAAAAAATAAACAGACAAGACAGAAAAAAAATAACAGACTCATTCTGTAAGTGGACAAGCATGATGAAAATTGCTTTGTCTGCATAACATTATAAAAGGTCAAACAGTGTGAAATGAAAAAAAACGGATGTAAAATTACCACATTAATACTAAATTAAATGTAAATGTGTAAATTCTAAAATAAATAACGTACTGAGTACAGCTGTACGATGGGATTTTGACTGAACTGAATATTTAAAAAAGTATTGGATTAAAAAAAGTACAGAACTGGATTTTTAAAACCTTAACAGACACTTATCCAGAGAACCTTCAATAAAAAGATTCGGACATTAAAATCATTTGAGAACAATAACAAATGGAAATATTCTCTTCTGTGTTTTTCATGAACATTTCTTAAGCAAGCCCTTCAGTTCTCATTTTCTGAATAATGCACAATACAAATATGCTTCAAATAATGTAATATAAAAAACACTATGTACATTTGAATCAATCACCAACAAACCACTCTAGAATTCGCAATTAGCCGTAGATGTCCATTTAGTCAGAGCAATGTGGATTGTGAACAAAACAAATTTTTAAAATAAATGATGCAACAACAGCAGCCAGCAGTGGCCCTTTAAAAAAAAAATTCTGTAAAAAAAAACAATTGGCCACCTGTGCAATACAAGTAGAAAGGTTTTTTTGTGTAAATCTTAAATAAATTGGCATTAATTTCTGTGTAAATGTTTCATAAAACATTTATACATTAATTGTTTGTAAAATCAATCTCATGTAAATTGTTGCATTGGGGAAATTCTCCATAAAATCAAAAGTTTGCACATAAATTAGTAAAAATAGGGCCCACTTTACGCAAACACAATCTGTGCAAAAGTGTGCCATAACATCAAGAAGTGCTTCAAAGTGCTGAAAATGTGTCCTGCTTATAGCCTAGTCTTATTCCAAACATGACAAAAAGTTTGTTGATAAAGGTAATTGGTAAAGACCCAGTTTCTTGTTGCACCCAACACCACTGTAGACATTCAGGAAGTGGTGTGGACATTGCTACTATGTAAGTTTGAAAGTGTGATGTTGGTGTCCCAGGGAGTGTCCCAAATCATTTCAGATGTCACGGCACCATTCATTCTTCAGCACTTGTGGTTGAAGATAGAGATGCCCATTAGCTGTCTTTCAAACACTGATGGCCTACGGCCTGTGAAACCTGTATCAACATAAACTCCTCCGTTTAAACACCTAACAGTGCCAGCATGAAATGTCAACATCAATTCAAAATGGTACAAGCAAGCTCTCTACAAGTCAGTCAAATGTCATATCAAAACACAATTCACTATCCCATTAACTGCCCAAATAGATAATCAAAGTTTCTCCTTTTTTATACTTACAAAGTTTTACTTGAGTGACAACATGCACAATACTGTTGTTAGCATAACCAAAACCCGAAGTTCGCTATATGCACAGAACATTTTTAAGAACTTGTCTATTTTATGATTGTACTGTAATAAAGATGCATTGATAAACAAAACAAATCATAAGGGTTTGTTTATGTGACGTTTATGTGACCACTTAAATGCATCACAGGAAACAGTCATCAGCATCCCCATGTTTATTGATGCAATTCCTGACCAAATTCATGTTTGTGTACTAATTCATGACATGAATTAAGAACCCGGGTAACAGGAAACGTCAGAACATTGGGCAGTATTCTCTAAAAGTTATTTTAAAGTTATCATAAATGTTCTCAGCAACATTATTAACATTATATATATTAAAAATGTTATTAAGTTAAACATGTTAATGTTATAAAGCAATAATGTTAATACAAAAGTTTAAAAAATCACTTCACCTGGTCAGATGTCGACTGGATTTATGCACCTCCATTTCATAGCTCTTAAAATCATTCAGCTCTTTCCTGATAGCAGCCTGCAGCCACATGCAACAAAACACATTGCACACACAAAAAGTTGCAGGTTCATTGCAGATTCATGCTGAAAACTGAGTCTTCCTCTCTCTGTTGCTTAGGCACGTCTCATTCTTGTAGCATGTGGCGTTATGTAGCTTCTTGCTTTATGACTGTTGTCCCTTCATTTATTTAACTTAATTACATAATAATTGTCATTAGTACAGGTGCATGTGTCTCTGAATGTGCTGAACTCTGGGCTACAGAGACATCCAGTTCCTGCTGCCACTTTCCAACACGGTGTAAACTGACACTATTACATTCTGCTAAGCATTAATTCCCATGTGAGAACAATTCAATTTCAATACAATTTTAATTAATGTTATAACAGACTAAGAATGAATAGATTGTAGTTTCACCTAACTTCATTAATGCATTTGAGGCTGCAGAAGTCAGAACAGAAAACATACATCTGTCATATAACATAACCTGCAAATAATGTTAAAAACAATAAGTCTGAAATACCGACCTGCACTACAATATTTGTATTTCTATAAAGCTGCTTTGGTACAATATGCATTGTGTATGTAAGTGCTATAGAAATGAAAATTTAATTGAACATCAAACAATCCATCCTGTTACCCAAATTTGTCTTTTAAACATTTTCTTGAGGTTACAAATTTGAAGCTTATCAGTCTCAAGCCCTATTTTACACCCTATTCATGGAAAGTGCTGCTTTTGTTTTTTTCCTGGTTTCTGATTTGATATTCCAAAATGAAAATAGTCAGTCCAGCAAAACTGCCACAGTGTCCTGAAGCCTGTCACACTGCTGTCACACTAGACTTTTATCTCTGACAATCTCATCTTATTATCATTACACTAATATTTCTGCTCTTCATCCAACCACTCTGCAGGTCATCAGGTTCTATAATCACACTTGCCTTGTCAGCTGCAGTCAGCCGTGTCCATGGTTTGTCTGTGCGTCTGTCGTAGTCCTGAGCGTCCGCCACCTCTACGTAATCACTGAAGCGGATCAGGATTTTGGCTTGTCGTAACTCCTCCACTGTGGGTCTCTGACTCAACTAAAAAACATCTGGACCAGTCAGCACATACTTTGAATAACGACATTTGCTACACCTGCCAAACTGCACCTGCCCCAAAAATGTCAAATCATTTATTCAAGATTATGTTATTGTTCTTTGTTTTGGAATTTGATTGCTTAATGTCAGGAATATTTGTAGGGTTGCAAATCGAAAAATGATTCCAATTCTGATATAGGATACTTAATATGAAATAAATATTTACATTCCAATTATTGATTCTATTCTGACAGCCCGAAATGTTTATTTACATAATTTGTGAAGACCAGACATTCCTTTTCTGTCGCTCACTTAATGTTGCGTCAATGTAATGACACTTAGGGTCCCTATACTAAATGCCACAACTGCTGGTCAACGTTACGGACAACCAACCCAGACTGTAGACCACTGATCATCAACTGGCGGCCCGCGGGCCGGATCCGGCACGCTGAGCCGTTCAATCCGGATTCCAAAATTGTGAGGATCAAAAAGAAAATAGTGGTCCACACTATTAACCCTCTGGGGTCGGCAAACGCGCCGGCGCGTTTTGAGGCATGTTTTGATGATAACGCGGGAATTAATGTAAAATGCTCCGTCATTTTTGATCGTACAGATACAACCAATACACCATTCGAATCTGTAAAGGGTCTATTTTTATTTGTATACACTCACAATAACAATG